>PVIU01010841.1:0-67899 GCA_004026605.1 Ondatra zibethicus | reverse complement strand
GTCCCCCCCCCCCCCCCCCCGCCACCTCCCGCTAGGATTGGCTTTTGTGAAGTTGGGAACTAAGAAGGTGTTGCAGCTGGCTTGTCTCCTGTGCTGCTGTCATCAAAGGAGACCAAAGTTAGGCAGGAGCACTCTGATTGACTGGAAATTTCTAACACTTCCCTGTCTAAGGCTCTTGATGCAGGAAGCTCCAGCTGACTGGATTCCGTGGAAATGAGCAGAGTTCAGCAAGGCCAGGCCTACAACCCTTGCACTGTACCATGCAGAATTCAAAGATAAAGGCATGCCCTTTAGTTAGTCATGTCTTGGCATATGCCTCTGAAGCAGGGACTGAGTCCAGGAGCACAGGCCAAATGGTCTGTATTTGCATCTGGCCAGGAAATGAACCTCCCATAGCTCTGGGGCTCAAGTCCATATCAAAATCCAGATGTCGGGGTCTGCCTGGGCAGAGTCCAGGGCTCCTAGACTCTAAGGCCAAAGCTCTGCTGGCAACGGGATCTGCTCACTTTCTCCCAGGCTGCCATTCGTCCTGGTTGCCATTCCTCACAGGCCCCGGAACAGGCACCTCCAGACCCAGGGCTTAATGTTCCTTTCCCAGTGTTTCTGTCTTTAATTTTTTTATTGGACAAGTGTGACAGGCCTGAGGGTTCTGACGTCCTCAGAAGAATAGCAAGAAACTTCTAGAAGTCTTTCTAACCTGGTCCTCAGGGATTCCACATGAGGCCACATCTTACCACATGTGAACTCAGGCTTCTACCACACACACCCATGGAAGGACGGTTTCTCTCTCCTCCCACCCCCAGTCTGTCCATCTCCCCCAACTCTGTATGTCTGTCCCCCACTCTCAGTCTTTCTAACTTTTCTTTGTGGTGTTTGCCACTGAGAACCTGGGGCTTCACTCTTGCTATACCCTCCGTCTTCAATGGGGCAGGACCTAAAACACAAGAGCAAGGTATCCCTGGGGTACCAGAACAAGAGCCTGGCCCTCGTCTGCGAAGAGAGGGGAAACGCATCCTCAAAACGCTGCTCATGTTTCTACTCCCACCAGCAATCACACCATAATATCTGCACTACAGGGGCAGAATTTGACACAACTCCTGCCATATGTGGAAATATTCTGTTTCCCCTTCCACCTCTTTCTAATAAATGAATGCAGGTCCCCCGTTATTCTCTATACTTCAGTATAATGTACTTCATTTTCCTTAGCACAGCCCCCTTTGGGTGGCGCCCTCTCATTTTCCAGAGCTAACAGCATGGAAATGTACTTCTTGTGGGATGGAATAGTTCAGTTTCTTCAACTAAATTCCCAGATCCAGAATTGTGGGGCCAGAGCATAGAGCTGACTCGAAGATTTGTCTCCATGGGCCACCCCCAGAAAAGCTGTCCCCATATGGTATTGATGTCGTCTTGGGGTCTTGATTGGGCTCATATTCCTTGCCAATTAAACAATTAAAAGGCAGGGGAATTCTTGGCGCAACAGCAGAGAAATCACAAACACTGTAACAGTATCAACAGTTGAAGCAAGGCATTTCCTGAGGGCAAGGAAACACACACACACACACACACACACACACACGAGCTGGCACTAGGAGAAAAAGGCCCTCTGCAAAGCAAGGGGTACTTAGGAAGCTGGAAAAGGCCAGTCTCTTCTCGAGGGCTAGGGCCTCTGACCTTTGAAGTCTCTGGAGTTTTCCTTCACTACTTTAGGGTTGGTCAGTTTGAAGAATGGTAGATTGGCCCACAACACGTCCTGATCCAGCCTGGGACTTGTTGAGCAGGTCCAGCAGCAGGAGGTTAGATGGTGGAGACAGAAGCCCACGAGGCCTTCATTTTCAGCTGCCAGGCTTCTGTCTCAGATCAGGGGGTTGAGGAAGAAGCCGCCACCTTCATTACCTAGCGACGACCCCTCCTCCTGTGGGAAGTCTGTCTGTCTCACTCCTAGTCTGTCAGCACTACTGTCTCCAATACCAAGTCACGATCCCACCTCTCAGGAGCATCTCATCTACCCTCCAGACTCTAGTGTGACCCAGAATGCCACGTCCCAACACCAGGGAACCTTGTTTCTATCTAGACAGAACCTGTCTAGGTGATGCTCCCTGTTTTCACCCCTGGGCACAGCCCAGCCCTCAACTGTCACTTCTTCCTTTTAAAACCATTAAGCTCAACCCCAGTTTCTGCCAACCCTAAATGAAAACCAGTGGGACTCCCTCCTCATCATGCTTTCTGGTCCTGTGCTCTGCCTGAGTCCTGGTTTCACTTTTTGCACCCAGTTCCCACCTGACTAAGGGATGCTTGTACAGACGTCACAACCTTGCACGGTCTAGCCTCCCTAGGGAGGAAGGCTGTTTGTCTCAGAAAAAGTAGCAACTGAAAAGTCAGTCCTCTGGAGCAGAGTGTCAAACTGGATTTAGAAATCAAGCTAAGCCTCTAGCATTTGTCAGTCCTCAGGTGGCAGGCCCTGTGTGGCCAGCCTGCCTCTTTCTAACCCCTGGTGGATGCTGGGGATACTCTGACACCCCCTTGACCTGAGTTCAGATCCCCAGTGTGCACATGAGAGCCAGGTGTGCTCTCACAAACATGGTACCGAGAAGGTGAAGCAGGTGCAGCCTCGGGGCTTGCTGAGCAGCCAGACCAGCTGGAAGGGCAGAGAGAAGTTCAGTGGGAAGATCAAGTCTCAAAAATTAGACAGAAAACAAGAGAGGAGGATACCTGGTGACAGCCCCTGGCCTCTGCTTGTGCACACGGGGGCTAGCACACCTGGTACATGTGCATACACACAATTTGTGAAATACCTTTAACAAACATACCACTAAAAACAGATTTATTTATTATGTGTGTGTGTGAGAGAGACAGAGATTGCCATATGTGCAGGTCCCCTAGGAGGCTAGAAGATGTTATGTAGTTGGTTATTTTTACCCTTTACTCTTTTGGGGGCCTGCTACCCAGCTCGCTAACAAATCACACAGAGGTTCTTTTTTTTTTTTTTTTAATGACTGACGGCCTTAGCTTGGCTTGTTTCTAGCCAGCTTTTCTTAATTTAAATTATCTTGTCTACCTTTTGTTAGGACACCTTTTGCCTTTTATCTTTCTCTATTCTCTATACCTTTCTTTCGTTCTTACTCTGTGACTGTGTAGCTGCGAGGCTGGCCCCCGATGTCCTTCTTCCTCTCCCGTTTCTCGCTCCTTGGTCTCTCTGTAGCCAACGCTGGCCTCAAATTCTGAACTCTCCTGCCTGAGTCTTTCAACTGTTGGATATACAATCCTGAATCAGCAAGCCTGGCTACATCCTAAGTAATATATACATCACAGGGTTTTGTTTTTGCTTTTTCATCTGCATTTCTGCTGAGTCTCCTCT
Organism: Ondatra zibethicus; assembly: GCA_004026605.1. Taxonomy (NCBI): domain Eukaryota; kingdom Metazoa; phylum Chordata; class Mammalia; order Rodentia; family Cricetidae; genus Ondatra; species Ondatra zibethicus. The sequence goes on along the minus strand of PVIU01010841.1, from coordinate 64,544 downwards.
CCCAAGTCTTTTCATTGCAAGGTGGATGACCCAGCTGAAATGGCCCTGAGGTAGAGGCTGGTTCCTATAGTACCTTCCCCAGGAGCTGAAGAGAGAAAAGCCCACCCCACCCCCTTTCCCATGTCTCTCTTCCCCAGAGTTTAGGAGGGAAGGGTCAACATGCCTGCTTTGACAACAGAAAAGGTGACTGGATGAAAGGAAGAACAGAGAAGGAGTGTTTGGGGGTGGGGATGCAGCAGTCAGCACAGAGCAAAGGGAGGGGGACCCTCAAGCCTGTCCTGACCTTTCCTCAGCGGTGGAAGTGGGTGGAGGGTGTGTGTGTGTGTGTGTGTGTGTGTGTGTGCGTGTGTGCGTGTGTGCGCGCGTGTGCGTGCGTGTGTGTGTGTGTGTGTGTGTGTGTGTGTGTGTGTGTGTGTGCGCCTTTAATCCCGGCAGAGACAGGCAGATCACTGAGTCCCAGATCAGCCTGGTCTACAGAATGAGTTCAAGTCAGCCAGGGTTACACAGGGAAACCCTGTTTTGAAAAACCAATAAATAAATAAATAAGTAAAAAATCAAGAGCTAATAGAGGGCTAGAAAGGGACACTGATTTGCCAAGAGCCACACAGTGAGGGTGAGGGCAGAGGAAGCCAGTACAGTAGTAAGGACCATCGTTTGTGTGGTCTCTGTCTTCCCATCTACCTTTGTAGACTATGACAAACAGCCTCTCCCCTTCTGTAAGAACTGTGACAGCCTCTGCCCTTCTGTGACGACTGTGACAGCCTTCTGCCCTTCACCTCCAGTCGCCATGCTGTGTCCTGGTGATGTGTACATGTCCTCAAGTGTGACGCTTCCGCCCAAACACCTCTGAATTTTGACCTAGTGACGTTCACCCTGTACCCACAAAGATGACCCTGCCTCAAGCAAGACCTGTGAATGGCTCACAAGCAGAGGAATGCAGCAGCTACATTCCCTGCCGGGAGACACGGCCAAAGGAGGAAATGAAGCTTGCCTGACAGGACTGGCTCAGCCAGATCTCATTTCCTTTCTGACAAGGTAAGAAGTTCCAATTCTCTCTCTCTCTTCAGATAGGACCTCACTGTGTAGTCCAGGTTGGTCTCAAACTCATAGTGATTCTATCTCAGCCTTCTGAGTGCTGAGATTGTATATATGAGCCACCACACCTACTCATTCTGTTTTTAGACCAAACCTTCCAAGTTGCCAAGGCCTGTGTGGCTGTGATTGATGGGACACACACTTGGTCTTTGCTCTGGTTTCCATAGGGTCCTTCAGACTTTTCTACCTTTCTTAGCAACAGCGGTGCTAGAATCTTTGGATCTCACATTTAGCTCTGCCCCTGGTACACATTCCTTGAACTCACCTTCAAGACTCACCTTCAGGACAGGCATGTCCTTTATTCTAGAAGGTGACTTCTGGTGGACTCTGGATGGAAGCTGCCATTAGGAAGACAAAATCGGGGGCTGGAGAGATGGCTCAGTGGTTAAGAGCACTGGCTGCTCTTCCAGAGGTCCTGAGTTCAATTCCCAGCAACCACATGGTGGCTCACAACCATCTGTAATGAGATCTGGCACCCTCTTCTGGCGTGAGGGCATACATAGAGGCAGAATGTTGTATACATAATAAATAAATAAATCCTTAAAAAAAAAAGGAAGACAAAATCATGAAGAGAACCTAAGAACTTGCAGCTTCCCAGCCCAGTCACACCAGGAGTGATGGGCTACAGGTTTGGCAGACCACCAACGGTTCACGAGACGGAGCCTTCAGAACTTCCCAAAAGTTTCAGTGTTTGGGTGAGGCTCTGGATAGATCTGGAGATGTCTGGGGGTGCACTCAGAGAAAGCATGGGGTTCCCCTCTCCACAGGCCTGACCCTGTGTGTGGTGTGTGTGTCAGGTATGTGCAGGCATGTGCGAGGTCAGGAGGGCACTGGGTTTGTTCTCTCCGTACATGAGGTTACATGGATTCTGGGGATTCAAATCAGGTTTTTATGTTTGAGCAGAAAGCTCTCTGGTCCACTGAGCCACCTCCCAGACCCAATACCCTTTATCACTACTTATATTCACTATGATTGAACCCAGACTCTCCCCCACACAGGGCAGTGCTTTACCACAGAACAATTCCAACAACCTCCTTTCTGTGTCTTTCTGTCTCACTAGTCTGCTCAGGCAGGCCCAGAAATTTTGTGATCCTTCTGCGTCAGCTCTCAGTTCCTAGGATTACAGGCCTGAACTACCAGGTCTGGGTGGAACTACCATTTTACAATAAACTGTAAATGTGTGTTTCCCCGAGTTCTGTGAATCATCCTGGCAAATTAGTTGACCCTGCAGTAAGGATCCTGGGAACCTACAGCCAACTGGTCAGGAGTACAGGTCCCAACCTGTTAACTTGCTGTTGGTGTTGAAGGCAATCTTGTGGCTGAGGCCTTAGCCTGTGGCATGCGATTCTGACTTCAGATGGATAACAGAATGAGTTACACTAGAAAGCATCCTACTGGACGGACCTGTTAGTAGGGACAGTCCATACACCTGGTGTCAGATGGGATGTTCCGAGAGACGTGATGTGTGGGAAGGAAAATACATTGTTTTTCGTCAGATTCTATGAGAGCACTGTCCAAAGGCCAAAGTGCATCATGTTTGAAGGTCACATCTGAATATTTCCTATGGATGCTCAGGCCAGAAACCACTGCAGATTCCTCCAGCAGTGTGGCTAACCCAGAGGGCCCTGGGGAGGCTAACCGAAGCTCATTTCCCTTGCTTCATTCTTATAGGACAGGCAGAGCTGCCTCTCCTGTGTACTGGCTACCTCCGGCCTGTTTCAAGTCTAGTCAATCAGCCTGTGAGAAGCTGTAGTTCCTGACACATGGGATAAGAGGACACACCTGGGACACTAGTAACAACTAAGATGCTTTTCTGGTAGTCCCAGGGCAAGGAAGATATTCTAAAAGATGGATCAGTGGCTAAGAGTATATACTGTTCTGGCAGAGGACCCAAATTTGGTTCCCAGCAACCACTTCCGGCTGCTCACAACCACCTCTAACTCAAGCTCAAGGGGATACGACGCCCTCTTCTGGCCTCCACAGACACCTGCATGCATGTGTACATACCCACACATATAACCACAACCCAAAATAAAAACAATTCTTAAGCGATAGAGGGGGAGACACTTCTGCCCCTTCCCTTAGGGATCACACCATAGTGACTAGACACACCCTGCACCCTGCGGGGAGCCGGAATTTCCTCAGGAATCTCATGCTGGGAGGAAAAGGCTCACTTGTCAGCCAGAAAGGAAATTTGTCTCCTGGAAAGAGATTTCCCACACTGGAGCAAGGGTGATAGGCGCATATCTCCTGCCTCTACTCAAACCTAAATACATGTTAGGATGCTAAGGACTTGGGGGAGGGGCACAGAACACTTAAATACCCACAGTGAATAAATCTCCATTTCCTGCTTTTTACTATGTTTAATTGGCCTATTGAGGGCTGGTGGCCCCTAGGTTCTAATCCTTCAATTCTAATAACACTAGTTTAGATTCACTGGTTAAACTGTCTGGGCTGGCAAGAAACCCACTATGGGATAATAGCATGTGACTCACCTTGAACAAATGGCTCTCAGATCCATCCTTAACTATGCTGACATTTGTTGAGACTAGCTGACTGTGGCCAGAGAACTGCTAGGGACAATTTTATTGGAACTGGGAATAGATAGCATGTAGTGAGTACCTGTGAGGTACTGGTCATCAGCTTAAACATAGCTCCTTGAAGACTCAAAGAGTCTCCGTGTGGTATGGTTCCCACTTTCAGGAAAACGGAAGGGTCGATGGGGAAACTTCTGACTTCTGGGAGGCAGGTGTAGCCTGCTGCTGCCTCCTTCCCCCGCTACCCAAACCCCTTAAATTAGAAAAAAAAAACCACAGTTACAAAGATAGGGTCATTTATTCGTGTTATATTACTGCATTTCAAAGGCCAAAAAATACAGTTGTCTGTTCTGAACATCAAAGTCAGAGAGACAGCGCCCCCACTCCGCCCCAGCCCTAACGGTAAATACACACACTTGCAAACATAGGATGTCGCAATACATACACAGCATCACAGGTATCTAGAGAAGCCCAGTGGTCAGTGCAGACCCTCCCAGGCTGAAGGCCAGCACAGCATTTCCTTTGCCTTCCTGTGCCACTGATCTTTCCCAAAGGCCACCTTACACAGGTCACCAGCAAAAATACAGACAGAAAAAGGCACAGCATGTGACACCAGGGTCCGAACTCCCAGATGAAGGGAATGTTCGCTGACTCCTCAATAAGGACACAGACAATAGCATCTCCTGGGCCAGACGAATGTCCAGGCCCAACAGTATCTTAGCTGTGCACTGGGCCTGAGGTGCCCCAGAGAAAGCTGGAAGGTGGAGGAGCAGGGGAAAGGATTTCCCTCCGTTCTGAGGACGACATGGACAAAACCCAAGGAACAGCACACAGTAAAGGCAGTTCTGCTTTAAGGATAGAGGAGGTGACAGACGACACCACTCAGCATCTGTCTCCCTTCTAAGGCACTTTGGAAAAGTCAGAATCTGGGGACAGAAAACAAAACTCTCAGTGCAGGCAGTCCCGGTTTTAACAGCCTTCTAGAGGCACGTGGAATCGAGAGAGCAGGGGCCTTGCACAGCCTGCCTGCTTTGGTTGGGGAATAATAGTTTCTAACCCACACACTGAAAAAAAGTGTCTGGGAAAAGCAGCAAGTTAGACAGTGTGATGCTCAAAGCCATAAAGGCACAGGCAGGACCAGGACTGTCCCTCCGGTCATCATCTACACTCGCTGGAGTCCAGGCCGCTACCATGAAAGGGCTTAGCTCTGGGATTAGACTGCTAATCTTGGGCTCTCAACCCAGGCTGTATTTTACAAACCCTCTCATCCTGATGGTCTGAGTGCCTCCAGTGATCTCAATGACTCCAGGCACTGCACCTCAGCACAGGCGAGTTTGTGGGTTAGACCTAGCAGTGGGGGAGCACCTGCGAAACCCTGAGTGGTGATGAGGGGCTCTATAGGCACCAGGATTCTCAAGGAAGAACGGGGTGTGGGTTCTGGTGAACTTTCTAGACCTCTAATTAAAAGGCACAATCGTGCTGGAGAATGAAGTTTGACCCTGAGTGCCACAGGAAATTTCAGGAAAGGAAGCAAAGAGTGAAAGGGAGGAGGAGGAGCAAAGTAAGAGTTGGTCACTTTGGGAGGGGCGGGGAGTGTGGCCCGAAGCTCTGAGGGATGGTATGGATGGTAACCGCCCTGATTGCTGAGATCTTCAACCCCGCAGCCTAGGGGCCTGAGGGTCAGTTCTAGGAAACCGAGACCCCCCACCCCAGGTGGAGGGAGAGTTCTGCCAAGTCTCCCAAGTCCCTCACCCAGAGGTCTGGCAGGATAATGCTGACCTGTTGGCTTTGCCCTCATCAGGAGACCTGAGGGTAATTTTGCTCTTCACAAAATCTGGCCTGCCAGCCTAATCAAAGGCTTATTTGTGACCACTACAGCATTATTTTTCTCCCTAAAAAATACTCAATCCCTTCCCCACATTTAACATACCACAATAAACATATATAGGAAATTCAACTTTACATAGCATGCCTAGAAAAATAAAGTGTCATGACTTAACACTCAATAGCTATTTCAATTTGGATCAACATAAAAACAAGCTATAGCATAATCAGAAGAACTCGATTTATTCTTTAAAACACTGCAAACTGTTTCTTAAAAAACAAACACCCCCCCCCCAAAAAAAAAGCCAAAACTTTACATTCAGAAATCAGACAGGGATCTGAAGACAGGCCATGTGAGTGAGAGTACCCAAGGCCCCTGCTCTGAGTGCAAGACCTCGGAATCCACACCCTAACAGGTCACCAAGCTCCAGGCTCAAGTTTTAAAATTCTTTTGCTAAGAAAGCACATACATTGGCATGCAGTTGCATACCAATGAGAGAACATAGGACAGGCACAGAACATGAGACTGATTGGAATTTTGATTTTTGTATAAAAAAAAAATCCAAGAATATCACATCAATCTGAATCCAGCAGCAGCCTCCAATTTGTCATAAAGTATAAACGTCACCGATTAAAGCAAAGTCTTACCCATGTTTCAGCAGTGGGAATGTGAGCCACAGTCACTCAGTAGTGATCTGTGTACAGCTCTGCCTCTTTGGAGAGGTGACACAAGGGCTATGACCAAGGAACCTCCGAAGGCTGACCTTTTTCCCACTGACCAACACCTGGTAGACTTTCATCCAGTGCCCAGCCAGTTTCAGGCAAACATTACATTCACCTGGGGCATCTGGAAGACGTCTAGATGATAGCAAGGACAACTATCATTCGGATTATACAAATGTGAGGGACCAGCCCAGTCGATTGGCAGAGACACACGTCTGAGGTCCCTAGCCATTTTCAGGTCTCTTATTTTGTTCCAAAATGCTATCTCGGTGACCCGATGTCCACTGTGATTTTGGTATATAATGGATATCTTTGTACTTCCAACACCTGGTACGTAAGTGAGTTCAAACCATCAAAACGCATAGTTTCCTTTGTGTGCGCAATCCGGTCAAACCTACCGGGAGAAAAGGAGCAAATGAAATAGGTTAAAAACATAAATCTTGAGAAACTGGTCAACATCTGGACATCTTCCCCAACAGCCCTTGGCCCAGGATGGTTACCACAAATGGAATACCTCTACCTCAGTGGAGGGCCAGGGCTCTGTGCAAAGCCTCTGACTTACAGGCCTGCCCAGCTTTAAAGAAGCAAGAATGACTAAGAATGAACAGGGAGCAGGAAAGATGGCACTGGCTACTCTTGCAGAGGAAACTACACGGTAGATCACAACTCCAGTTCCAGAGGACCAGCTGACCTCCAAGGGCAGCAGGCACACATGTAGTGCACATACTTATGTGCAGGTAAAACACTCATATACATAATATCAAATAAATCTAATATTAACAAAAAAGGACACACACAGAACATACCTCTGAGGATTGGGCTCATTTTTCTTGTCTCTTGAGTGTCGTATCATGCGACACTTTCCAACCACAGCATTTGGGCGCGATATAGACATGCCTCTATGAACTATTCTGCAGAGGAAAGGGACAATTATCACCAAAGCTGTCATAGGTGTGGGTCTAGTAGCCCAGCTGGAAGACTGGACTCATCCGTGGACCTAAAAGCTGTTCACTAAGTTCAGCCCTCAGCATCATGCTGGGACATAGCCCACAAGGACTTTAGTTAAAATTTAGACTCCTTCCCAATATCCTGAAATGACCAATTCTACAATTTGTAGTGTCTGCTCATTAAGGCCCCAAATCAAAGCATCAAATATCCAAGATAGGGGAAGACTGGCCGAGACGGATGAGTTGCATGTTTCTGGCAATGTTTTCCCTGTGGGTTCATCTTCATGTTTGGGATACAGTAAGCAGGTGCATAAAGCCTTTATCTCTTGGAGAGCTACCCCATCCAGTACTGCTCCATCTTTCTAGTCCTGCCCTCAGTCTCTTCCCTCCCCAACCCTTCTGACCATCAGCCCTGTGCATGGCTACAGCACCCCAGAGGGCTTGCCCAGGGAAGGTGCTGAGGAAGTGGGTGTGTCTGAACCCTGTGTCAAGGTGCTTAGCATCTTCCCTGCTGGATGGGCCTTTCCATGCTCTGTATGCAACAGATACTCAATGTGTGTATGCACACTTGATAACCAGTTTGTACACTCTGATACTCAAGTGTTTTCTCAAGGTCCTTATTAAGGACTTGGAGCTTTGGCAAGTTCTAACACAGCGGTAACCTTGAATGGCATGGTTGTTCTTCTGACAGATACCTCTCTGTTAACTCATCAAATGTATTCCAATTCGGGTAATGGGTTCAGGTTGGCTCCCAGGTGGATTTTACCACCTGCCTTTTTTTTTTTTTGTTTGTTTTTCGAGACAGGGTTTCTCTGTATAACAGTCCTGGCTGTCTTGGAACTTGCTTTGTAGACCAGGCTGGCCTCAAATTCACTGAGATCTGCCTGCCTCTGCCTCCCGTGCGCCGCCGCCACCACCACCTGGCTGGGTTTGCACGTTTTAAAAGTGACTGGGGCTGTGGATGTGGTAACGCTGGTCACATCATAATGAGCATGGACCAGGTTCCACCCAGGGTAACTATTGTCTTTTTTTTTGAGAAAGGGTATTACTATGTAGCTGTGACTGCCGTGGAACTCACTCTGTAGACAGACTAGTCTTGAATTCAGAGAGATCTACCTGCCTCTGCCTCCCAAGTGCTCTACCATGCCTGCCTGATGTCTTTTATTTTTAATTAGTGTGTGTGTGTGTGTGTGTGTGTACATCTGAGTGCAGATGCCTTCAGACTCCAGAAAAAAGCATTGGATCCTCTGGAGCTGGAGTTACAGGCAGCTGAGAAACAAAATTTGGGTTCTCTGCAGAAGTGTTATGTGCTTTTAACTGCTGAGCTATCGCTCCAGCCCCCTACTCTATCTTTTTTTATTTGTGTTTAAAATATTCCAAAATAAAAATACAGCACAAAGATTCTGTGGGAGGAAACTTGCATTCTACCAAAAAAGGACTAGAGTGAGATGCAAAGTCTTTAAAAGAAGAGCCTCTGGTCTGGGGACCCTCCTGTACCAGTCATACTGATGCACTCACGGGCACATCTGGCTCCACACAGCTGCTGAGGCTCCAGCTCTCCTGCTTGCAAAGGGAAGTGGTTTCCCCACTGAGTCATCTCCCCGGGGAACTTTACATAGGACACAGGTCTGCTTCTTTGGTAGAGAAAGCAAAGCCCATGTAGGAACTCAAAGTAAACCTGCCCCTCTATCCACTGCTTGTTCTAAAAACTCCAGAAGCTCATTTCTCTAAGGGCTCTGCAATGCACTTGTAGGACCTAAGCGCAGGGGAGGAGTGGGGATTGCTCCCTCCTGGGTGCTAATCCTCCCAGCACAACCACGCACTGACTCAAAACTGGAAGAGAAGCCTGAGAGACCAGAGAGATAGGAACTGTGAGCATTACCTGTTAAAAATGTCGTCATCTTCTCCTCCCCAGCCCCAGTAATTATTAGGAAATCCATTGATGGCAAGAAACTGTTGTTTACTGAGAGCAGAGACACCTCCAAAGTACTGAACGTAGGGCAGGCTGGGGAGGAAGCACAAACACAGAGGCTGTGGTTAGTACGCTCGGACTCAAGCAATGACTGGAATACACCAACTTTTATCTCTCCCTTTGACACAAGGTCTACGTATCCCTGGGAGGCCTACAACTCACTGTGTAGACCAGGCTGACCTTGAACTCAGAGATCTGCCTACCTATCTCACAAGTGCTGGGATTAAAGGCACCTGGCCATGTGAATATTTTTGAAGCTTTTTTCTTAGTTACTGGGAGGAAATCTTTATTTAATTTGCCTTTTCCCCCTCCCCTTTAGAAAGCTAGTTTATTTGCTGACTATCTTTCCAAATCCAGCCCTGAACCAAACGGTTCCTTTTGATGTTTAATTTGCTTTTGTATCAGTGTTCAGAGTCTCTTAGAGACACAGATCTGTAGAAGCTTTCCCCCTAAGAGTACAGTACTGTACCTACGGTTACACAAAAACCAGTCAGGCCGGGCAGTGGTAGTGCATGCCTTTAATCCCAGCACTTGGGAGGCAGAGGCAGGCGGATCTCTGTGAGTTCAAGGCCAGCCTGGTCTACAAGAGCTAGCTCTAGGACAGGCTCCAAAGCTACAGAAAAACCCTGTCTTGAAAAAACAAAACAAAACAAAAACAAAGAAAGAAAGAAAGAAAAAAAGAAAGAAAGAAAGCCAGTCAGTCCCAGAAAGGCTAAGCAGTTCTGCTGCTGCGGCTCTGGAATCTGCTGTTACCTTGTCCCTGCAAAGACGCGCTCATTCAGGGCCTCACCATGCTTCTTTATTCTTCATGTCTACCAATCTCTCTTTCTTCCAAAGACCCTAACCACGGCAGCTACATCTCTGGAAACTGAATCAAATTTTATCCTGACTTAGCAAGATGATGAACCTACTTTTCCAAGTACTGAGTCATGGTACCTTTTGTCCTTCTATACACTTTTATCTATCTTTTATAGATATAGATATAAATATAGATATATTTACCCATATATATATTATAACATCGTCATAGTTAGGAAAGTTAGACTCTGCCCCAAAGGCAAAGGTCTGTCCAAGGGCTCTCAAAGTCTTCAATTTCCTGTTACTCTAAGCACAGCTCCAAATGACATTTAGGTTTCTGCTGGACTCCAGAGAGACTGAGAACCATCCTGTCAACTAAGGAAAATGCTGGCCAAACCACCAGAAGACACATCTGAAGACAGTAGTAGGGAGGAAGTTGTGTGTGGACAAGGGTCTCACTTTGTACCCCAGGCCAGCTTGAACTCACAATTTTCCTGCCTTTCTTGGCTTCCCAAATGCTAAGACTACAGTTACCTGCCACAGTGTTTGGAACTCGGACCCTACCCCATTATACACACACCACGCACACCCCATCCATTATACACACACCACACACATACCCCATCCATTATACACACACCACACACACACCCCATCCATTATACACACACCACATTATACACGCACACGCACACCCCATTATACACACACCACACCCCATCCATTATACACATACCACACGCACACCCCATCCATTATACACACACTACCCGCACACTCCATTATACACACACCACACACACACCCCATCCTGGTCTCACTCCCTAAGTCACCTGGGATATCTTTGGACAGATGGCCCTCCCAACTTCAGTTTCCCAGTTGTTACAATTACAGGCACAGAACACTTTCACTGACTTGGAAGGACTATTTTTCAAAGGTCCCTGGGGTTCTGCTTGAATAAATCTAAAGCAATGAATTGAGATTTAGATGCTATTACTAACGGATCAGATCATCATTTTTGGCACACCTCACACACCTTTCTTTTGCGGGGGGCAAATACAGAACTGGGATCTGAATCCAGGGCCTCAAGCACACCAGGCAACTACTCTATCACTGAGCTATAGCTCCAGCTCCTATGCCTAGATCTTTAATGTTGGTTAAGCAAATTGGCTAGACTAGCAACTGGTCTTTTTAATCAATGCTATTCTAAAAACAAATTCCTGTTTCAGTGGAAGTACCTGCTATCTTGACTAAATTCAGTTTTGCTATCTGTTTCTTATCTACCTGCTCTGTTTACCAAACATCACAGGATGTTTATAAGTTGCTGTTGGCATCCTGGGCCGAGTCCTCACACTTCAAGAGAGGAATAAGACAGGTCAAAGAACAAACCTGTTAAAGGGAAGACACCCAGAAGAAGGAAGGAAGACAAGTGGGCACAGATCAGTTCCCGAAGAGCCTAAGTGTGACACTGTGTTTAGACCCCAAACAGCTCGGACACACAGAGACCCATGTTCTAGACGGTGCCATGGCTCATGCCCCCATCAAGGAGAGGAGACAGAGAGGACAGAGTAATGGAGCCCGACAGAGAGCAGCTGTACCCCACGGCTATTTGCACAGGCCACGTATACTTGGACCCAGCCTAAACCAAATAGCTGCAGCACAGCTTCCTGGAGCTTCAGGCTTACTTAACGAAGGAAAGATAATGCTTTTCAAATATGAGGAATTAAAAAAGATTTCTATGCTTAGTGCAAATAAGGATGTCAATTGTGAAACAAAAATGCAACCTATTTATTACTGACTTAGTTTTTTTTTTTTTAAAGATAGGGTCTTATCTTTTAAAAAGGAGCCATAGCACCGTCTAGAACGTGGGTCTCCCTGTGTCAGAGCTCTGTCTGTCCTAGAGCTCGGTATTTGTAGCCAGGCTGAACTGTAGAGATCCACCTGCCTCTGGAGTCCTGGAATTAAAGTGTGCGCACATATACTATTCCTGGCCCTTGGACTTTTCAGATTAAACAACTGACCGTAAGGCTATGCTCCACGTGTCAATAAGGTTTGGATCACACTGCTGCCCCTGGGGACAGGAATATCTGGCCTCTTCACCAGCCCTTTGGCAGAAAACTTAGAGCCCCATGTTTGAGTGGAAGCCCATGTTCTTGGAAACAGACCACACCTAAAACGTAGCACATTTGCGGCAGGCTCTTGTTGAGTATGTCTTACCTAAACCCAAACTTGTCCATTGCAACAGAAATGTGCCTTGGCTGCGCAAAACACCTGTAGGCATTGTGGTCATCCATTGGAATGAGGTCCACATCACTAAACACAAAGCAGTTGTAGTCGTAGTCCTTCAAGGCCTCTTGAAAGCCAATATTGAGGAGCTTAGCTCGATTGAACATGGTTTCTCCAGCCTGATGCAAAAACAAGAAGTGGTTGGTATCAGATCCACAAGACCTTTGAAGAGAACACTCACAAGGATCAGTGACTTGCCTGCTACACATGGTCATTGGTTAACTGGCGGACCTCATTTTTCTGCCCTTACTGCACACGTCAGTCCTGAGTGTCAACCCTCTGAGTCAACAATCCCACTCCAGGAATCTGTCTGGGAGAAGGCTTACAGGCATGTGACAACCTGTGGCTAGTACTGTTCACTGTGAAGTGGGCATCGCTGCAGCAGACTGTGCCAGTTACATAAGCATCCCTGGGGAACTGGTCAAACAAGTCATGCACAGCCATGTAATGAAATAGAGCTGCAAAAAAAAAAAAAAAAAAAAAAAAAAAAAAAAAAAAAAAAAAAAAAAAAAAAAAAAAAAAAAAAAAAAAAAAAAAAAAAAAAAAAAGAAAGAAAGAAAAAGGGGAGGGCAGGTGTGGTGGCATGCATATGTAATCTGGCACCCAGGAGCTTGATGTAGAATATGAGTCTAAGACCAGCCAGGGCTAAACAGAAAATTTCAGAGCAGCTTGGAATACAATAAGACTCTGTTTTAATATGTGTGTGTGTGTGTGTGTGTACACGTGCGTGCGTGTGTGTAACCCTAAAAGAAAAGGTGAAAAGGCATTTAAACATATGTCATATGTTATTTATATTACTACAAACAGACTCCAAGGGAAAAAACACAGGAAACAGTGAAAATTAGGTACCTCTTCACCTTCACTCTCCACTACAGCCTGACTGTCATATTTTTGGACTTCTACATGAATGTCAGATCAGCACTAGGTGCTGCAGGAATGTGGTGAAGCCCACTCGGTCCTCACCCTCATAATGTAACAGTGTACAGCAGGAAGCAGTTGGATACATGTTAGAGCTAGAGACAAAGTGCCTGCTTAGGTCCAGCTGATGGACCCAAGTCGCCAAGTCTGATGGCAGAGAAGATACTTCATATTTTAACGACTTACCTTGTTTATTTCCAGTTATCGTCCATGAAAATAAATGTGATAAAGAACTTACACTTTTGTGTTTTATTCACCTAGTGCCCCACTGTCATAAAATAAAAACATAATAGTTGCTGTCAAGCTTGATGGGTGGATGGATGGACGGACGGATGGATGGATGGACTGGATTGGATGGATGGACAGACTGATGGACAAGTTTCAATGTACAGAGGCAGATGGTGGCACTTTCTGTAAAGTTCCAACCAAAGCAGCTCCTTGAGGGTTCCTCTGGGGGTATCTTCTCTTACAACTCCTGGTCCCAACATCAACTCTGCTACCCTTTACACTTAACAGCTCATAAAGCCCTCTTCCTGAACATGTGCTTTCATTTCAACCTTGTAGCTGCGCCATGAGGCAGTGAAGCCCCGCACTTTGGAATCCTTGCTTACTAAGGCTCTTTTCCCTGGAATTCTTGGGATCCCGAGCCTGGGACCTCCACTTTGAGGACCACGAAGACCACTGTCCCACAAGGGCCTGTAGTCCTCTTTCCCTGTGAAAACTTGGAAACTGGTACCACAGGTTGCCCATCAGGTAGATAACACAGAAACAAACTACTTAGAGAAAGGCAGGTACCAGGAAGTCAGAAAACAATGAATAAATTAAGAAACCACTTAGCACACAAGAGCTCCTTTCTCCAGCCTTAACAAAGCCCTTCAACTGTGCACAACGAAAGAAAGCTGTGCCCAAAGGAACACTGTGTTCTTTGGCTGCTCTACCACAAAGACTCGATCAAAAATCCTGGGTTCAATTAATTTCATGTAAGACATGGGGCAAAAAGTCCAAAGGGTAGAAATTGAATAGGAACACTGAGAAGTTATGGGAACTCCTGTTACCATAACAACATATTGCTAGTGTACACTGGGGGATGTCATATACAAGGCACAGAGTAATTGTTTCTACCCTTGTGGTGCATAGCTTGATTATCTTGACATATTTTTTTTTTCTTTTCCAAGACAGGGTTTCTCTGTGTAACAGTCCTGGTTGTCCTGAAACTTGCTTTGTAGACCAGGCTGGCCTCGAAATCTGCCTGCCTCTGCCTCCCAAGTGCTGGGATTAAAGGCATGCACCACCACCTCCTGGTCCATCTTGACAATCTTTTAACAATCACTGTCCCAATCCTAATTACACTTAGGAGCACAAAGCCCCAATGACAGCTTTCCTAACAAGTGAAAGGGACACATTCCCAAAGCCTCTAACCCTCTGTAGGAGACTCTCGGGGTACACTCCCACCATCTGGGGTGGGGGCTCCTGGTGGCCTTTTCTGTCCTACAGGACCTGCTGGCAATAACTGTCTGATCTAATCGCAGCCTGGGACTAGCAGTGTAAACCTTCCAGGAGCTAAACACTTGGACCCATAGGCCATAAACAGTCGCAGCCTGGAGAAGTCCAGGAGACCTGCTTTTGGCTTCCCTGAGGGCTGTGTAACAGACTCCCTTCAACTCAGAAAGGACCCTGGCGTCTGGACCACATTTAGAACTGGTCAGACAATTTTCCAAATAACCTGAACCACATTCTTCCTTCTAAGCCTCCTTCCCAACCAGTGTTACTTGTAAAAACAAGGAAGAGAGGAAGTGCATGGTACACGCTAGCAGGTGTGCTATGGCCCACCAGGAACCTGAAACAGGAAGCTGGGCAAAATGTGTGTCTTCCTCTTCCTCCCTTGAGACTGCAGAAAAGTAAAGTATTTTCTAGGTTTCTTTGGGGGAAATGCTGACCTTTCTTGGTAAGCACGACAGCATGGAAAACCCAATTATCTTTTTTTTGGGGGGGGTGGGAAGTTCAAGACAGGGTTTCTCTGTGCAACAGTCCTGGCTGTACTGGAGCTCACTCTGTAGACCAGGGTGGCCTGAGATCAGACGTTCACCTGCCTCTGCTTCATGAGTGCTGGGATTAAACATCCATGCTACCGTGTGTCAGCTTCCAATCATCTTTTTCTAAAATGTACTCCTCCACCTCCCTCAAGCCTTCTTCTCACCCCTCCTCACACAAACCTTCTGCCACTTCACTCACTCAAGTGCAAACTCATCAAGCACCTGACGCCAGGTCAGGCCAAATAACCCAGCTGAGACAAGACACACACTTTCCTCCACTTCCAGCCAAGTGAAGGGGGAAATCGCACCTCTGGCCTCAGTTTCCTGCTCTGTTACATGGGAAGATACCAGGTGAGTTGTTATAAGTACAATAGGTCATAAAAGGCCTTAGTACCCTACCTAGTGACAATTCAGCTACTACCACAATTATGGAAACAGGTTTTCATCCGTCTGGAACTATCAGAATGACTCTTGAGTCCTGTGGCTGTTTTTTTTTTTTTTTGTTGTTGTTGTTGTTTTTGTTTTTTAACACTCCTGGGGACTCTGTCTTCTTCAGAGTTTACTTATGGCCTTTCTTACCAGCTTCAAAAGTCCCCATCAATTCCTGCTTCTCTGACAGACAGGGAATTGCTAAAAAGGATTAGGCTTAACTGAGTTAGCCTGAGGCTCACATGATTGAGACCCCAGTGGCAGAAGAAAGGGAACCTTCAGAGACCAAGGTAAAGACCAGGTGCGGAAGAGAAGCTTCACACCAAAGCAAGTGGCTAAAAACTGACTCGGCTTTTTTTTTTTTTTTTTTTTTTTGTCTGTTTTGGGTATTTTGATATTTTGAGACAGGATCTTACTGTGTAGACCAGGCTGGCCTCAAAAATCTCAAAATCACTGAGATTGAGTGTTGGGATTAAAGGCATGCACCACCACTATGACCAGCATGATCCAGTTTTTAAAAGTGAGCTTCTTCCCATATCTGACATTGGCAGACAAGATTATAGCTACCTTTTCCTAATTAGAGGGGGAAACAGGAAGAAAGAAGAAAGGCCAGGAAGAGCTCAAATCTCTGAGGGACTGAGAAGCTGCAGGTGAGAGCAGGGACTCCGAGTGAGGGGTGGGGTGTGCAGAAAGGCGTCAGATGGTAAGAGGATGTGAAATAGGAACGTTTTCAAAATTACAAGAATTCAAAGCAGAGATGGAGGTGGGCCAGTCCATAGGCAGAGAGGAAGGTGGGCCCTTGCTGAGGTACTCAAAGGTGCCAGCTTCCCGTCTAGGCCACAGGGAGCCTTACATTATGTTTTGCATATCAGGGGGGATTGGTGTCTCAATCCAAGTAAAGGCAGGGAGATCAGTCCAGTTAGAAAGCTGTTTTACGATCCACGCACAACTGGCAAGTCTAGGAAGTAATGGTGAGTAAGTTTTGAATTCCTCCTCTAAGCGCTCAGAGGCTCCACTTCCTTCTCATGCCCCTGTCCCTAAGTGTGTGTACTTCTAAGAGCCTTTTGGGGGAGGAGGACAGGACGGGTACCAGAGTTTAGTCTAGTCTCCAGGGAAATCTCAAGGGCAGCTAAGAAAGACAAGAGGAGATGTTCCTTGATTGCAACAAAGGCCAGAGGAGCAGCCACAGAAAGCCATGGTTCACCTTGTCCATGTCCCAACAGCCTCTAGAATATTCATTCTGCCCAACTGTTCTGCCTTCCAGGCATGCAGGCCAATGTGTGTCATCAGCAGCTATATCCTGAGACCTAGATGGACTGGGGAAAAACTACACATGCCTCTCCTCCGGCACAAGACAACTCAACAACAAAGTTGCTCCCCAGATTCTCTACGAGTCAGAGTATCTGTGACAGGAGAGATTTGGTTGCTGTGGCCCCATTACAAAGCCACCCCCACCTCGACTGAGTGGGTTGTGAGAAGGCTGGGGCTTGGGGCTGGGGAAGCTCTGACTGGGCATCCCTGCGGACTCAGTGTGGATCTTAGAACTGCAGACAGACTGAAGGGGACACCTGGGGGTAAAGCAAGAGCCTGGGGTTAGGCAAGTGCTGACCTGTGGTGGGCAATACCCATTCTTCTTTGAGTTCCCAGCAGGTGCGTTCTAGTTTTTATCCATGACATGGTGGTCTTGGGCTTAGACACAGTCCTCAACAAAACTTGAATCTGAGACTTAAGTGTTTCTCCCAGCGAGTGAAAGACACAGGCCTTCAAAAGGACGCTCCATACTCCTTGGGAGGCAGTTTTCCGTTAGCTGGAGCAGTCGCTCAAAAGGGCGGGGCACATCTGCTTTCCAAGTCACAGGTTGGGGGAAAAGCACAGGAATTGTGGGTGATTTATGTGGAGGTCAGCTTAGAACCGCAGTTACACTGAGGCCAGAGCCCTTAGAAGGCTTGCCTCTTTCTGGGCCCAAGGAACAGAGACGTCCTGCAGAAAACAGCCGCAGATGGTACTGAACACTTCCAAGATGTGTAAGACACAAGTTAAAATAAAGACTTCTCTTTCAAAAACCAATTTCTCTATTTGTATCAGTTAACTATAAAAATGTGCAAAGTATTTCTTAACTAACCTATCCTATGTCTATAACATACTATCCTATGTCTGAAAAATCCAGCCTGGGGAAACAATCTTGAATGCAGAAGCCAAGACAGAGCAAACCTGACACTTGAGGATGTTTGCTACTGTTTATTAGGCTTCTAATAAAGGAAAAAGTAATTACTGTATAACCCAGGGATCAACAACTATGAAAGCATGGAAGTTATGATATGGAGACTATGAAACAGTGTGGGAAGATGTTAATGATATGGACCTGAAGAGAAAGGCAAGATATAAACATTTATATACATACACTGTGAGCTCTAGCAGGGTCTAATCTAAAGACAGCGAAGTCTCCCGGGCTCTGCACCATGGGCTGGCTTCCACTGATCTCGACGTTTTCCCAGAAAGCCCACAGCGGTCCTGTGCTTGTCTGGGAGGCCCCACAGCTGGAGGACAGCCCAGTCACGGGCTTATTCATAGCTTCCCCTGGCCAGCAAGGCCCAGCACTGTGTCAGATGTGAGGACATTACCAGGGTGGCAGTGGCACTGGCGGTGCTGGCAGCGGTGGTGGCAGTAGTTAGGAAGAGCAGCAGTAGGTAAGTCGACTTTTCCTTCTTTGGAGGAGGCAGAGAGGACAGAAGAGAAGGTGGGTAAAGAGTAAGAAGCCGCCCACAAATAGGAGCTTCTCCTTCAGCTTGCTTTGCTAACAGGATTAACAAGTAAAGGCAAAAGTCCCCCGCTAGAAGGACAAAGGAAAAGGGAGGCATATGCAAAGAGATGGGCGACAGGCAAACTTCAGGCTGCACCAGGGAAAGGGACCCATTCAGATCACCCTTGTTCCAAGGCAAAGTCCAAATACTTGTCATTTCCCTTTTGTGGAACCAAGGGTGTGTAGAGACAAACTGGCGTTTCCCAGAACAATATCTGGGGGCGATTCACTAGCTACTGAGCACCAGTAAGTGCTAAGATACACTCCCCAGGAGAATACACAGACTTGGTCAGAGAGGGAGACAGCAGAGCAGAGGGTGGCACTGGGACTGGGTGGCAGACACTCCCAACCTTCCCACACCACCTCTGTGCCAGCAAGCTGAGAGGTCCAAATGTCCCAAGGAAAGGGAGGGTGAACCTGAGCCCTCCCACTACCGAAATCCCATCCCCTACACATCCACTGACAGCTGGAGGAGGAAATAGCAGAAGAGACAGGAGTGACACAGATGATCAGGACAGAAGCCAAACTGCGAGGGCCATAGGCCACCCCATGCCTCACCACAGCCGAGCCTGACCTCTTGAAGGAATTCTGTTGGCTGGACCACAGCCCATGACAAATGCAGCAGTGGCACTTCTTGCTCACGGAGGGTACAAAAGTCTATCTCAAACTACAGCCACAAGCTGACGGACATGACATCTGATTAGCCTAAAACAGTCCACAGAGGCAGGGGCTGGAGAAGGCTCAGTGGTGTAGAACACACACTGCTCTTGCAGACGGCCTGAGTTTCGGGCCCAGTACCCACATCAGGAGGCTGACAACTGGTCACAACTTGAACTCCAGTGGATTTGATGCGTCTTTTGGCCTCTGTGGGCACCTGCACTAACACACACACACACACACACACACACACACACACACACACACACACACACACACACACTTTTGACAAACCGTTTTCAAAATAAAAAACTGAGACAGAACAAAGTCACATCACAACCAGCCAAAGCACCATCTGCCACCCTAGCCCAGGCTGGGCTCTTCCGCTTCCCCAAAGCCTGCGCAGTCAGGTCTGCCTGGAAGCATAACAGGTGAGACAGGTTCCTGGGGCTCTGTGGCTGCTACACATAAGTCGCTGACCGTCTCACATGGGCGAGTGCCTGTGGGACATTCTGGAAACAAACATGACAAGTAGGATATTCCTTAGCACCTCTGTCTAATCCCAGCTCTGCTCTGGCCATGACATGCTGACCTTCATAGCAGGGACAGATGAGAAGCCCTCACCAAAGAAAATCAAGATGCAAAGGAACACAAGAGACTTTGCTTTTGATTTTGGTCTTGATATATAGCCCAGGCTTGCCTTAACACACTAAGTAGTGGAGCTGATCTCGAACTTGTAATCCTCCTCTTTCTTACTACAATTACAGGTATGAATCACTGACCATGTAAGGCTCAAAAATGAGTTTTATGACCATGAACAAACACAGGGCTAAAGTATATTGTATCTTTCACGAAAAGGAAGATTACCCCAAGGGGTGTATTGTAGGTAACC
Organism: Ondatra zibethicus; assembly: GCA_004026605.1. Taxonomy (NCBI): domain Eukaryota; kingdom Metazoa; phylum Chordata; class Mammalia; order Rodentia; family Cricetidae; genus Ondatra; species Ondatra zibethicus. The sequence goes on along the minus strand of PVIU01010841.1, from coordinate 44,633 downwards.
TATGTCCTAGTCAGCAATTCACAGGGACTTCAGGGAAAGGATTCCTCCCTAGAGGGAGGGACAATGCCAATTTTGCAAGGGTCATGATCTGGCCAAGCTAAGAAAGGAGACTTTGCTTCCAGCAGTGATGTACCCAGCCAGAAAACCAGGAGTAGACACCTGAGTGTGGGTATAAATAAATGGACAGGACGCAAGGAAAGGTTCTCCATATTCCAAACCCTACTGAGTCTGCACTGGACTGGGGAGGAGTCTGGCTGGGGACTGGGAATCCAAGGTCAAGATGAGGCACAAAAAATATGACTGTCTCTCACATCAAGTAGGTCAGGAACAGTGAAGAGGGAGAAGTCACCCCTGCTCCAGGGGCTTCACAGAGTTACTGAGGCAGCGGAATGAGGCAGAGGAAAGAAGCTTAAAACACATTCAGAAAAAGTCATGGTGGGGGGGCAAGGACAAAGGCGGGGGCAGTGTAAGCAAAGGCACGAGGAGGGGACAGTGTCTGTGTGAAGGGTGACGGATGGGGAAGAAGTGGCTGGAGGTAGGTCAGGACCAGTCCCCAGGTGGTATCCCATGCTAAGGTTTCAGACCACTCTGGTCCTGGCCTGAGGTAGTGGGGACATTGTTGAAGGGTTTAAAGAGGGTAAGTGATGTGGTCAGAACCAGAAAGGTCTTGAGTAGCTGAGTGAGGAGACCAGAAGTGTCAGAAGCAAAATGAATGAAACTGCAGAAACAATTCCTAGTTGCTGAGTCTGGGGCAAAGGACGGGCACGGTCATGGCCCGGTGTAGCAGCGTATTTTTTATGATGTGCAGTTTTCAAAGCATCTGGCCTTTCTTCTGTTTTTTTTTTTTTTTTTTTTTTTTCATTTAAGGTTGGTGCTACCAGGTGGCAAACCTTCCTATTCCCTGGCTTTGTCCTTTCCTGACTACAAACTATGAGGGACAGAATGCATACTGTTTGCTATTTGATACCTTGACATTCATTTCCACATCAAGGTCCGCGTCGTGCTGGACTTAGCTGGATATCTACGTCTCAGAGTAGGGCGCGGCACTAAGTAGGATGTGCAGGATCTCTAACAGGATCCACATATGCTACCGAAAGAGGAGAAACAGAAACCCAAAGGATAAAAGCCAGACTTGCTCCTCTGTAACAATTGGGAAGCCCCTCCCACAACTCTCCAGCACACTTATTTTGAGCTTTAACTTTCACAGTGGCTGGGGGGCCTACATTGAACAAGGTCAACAGCTTCCTACAGACAGAAGTATAAACCATAAAAACTTGTAGGAGTTCATTTCTGTGTGGGGGACCCCTCTGAAGAAGTTTATAAGACATGGTCCCTGAGACTTCTGAGCCTGTCGTCTGACTCACGCCAGTATCTACTATCTTCTGACCACACAGAGGTCCCAATGAGTATCAGCAAGACCCTGATATTGGTACTATGTTGAAATAAAGCAGGAGGCAGGAAGAACAATAAAGAACTTATCAGCAAAGTACCAGGCAGAGGCAAGAGGCAGGAAGAATGGGGAGAGGGGAAAGACGAAATCAAGGTAATAACAGCTAATATTTACTAAGGGTTTGCCACACAACAGGTGCTTCGCAGCCCAGTGAGGAAATACTAACTTTCTTTCCTTTCCATGGCTCTCCAGCATGGGGTTTGCCCCCAGTCCTGGATACCAGGCTTTGAGAAACATCCCAAGAAGAGGCTAAATGGCTTCAAAACAAGCTCCCGTGACCCAGTAGAAGGACATTAAACTTGGAGTCCAGGTTGGGGTGTAACTGCAGCCCACTGTTATTTGTGACCAGTATGTATCTCTGCTGTTATTCACCCACTCTGAGTCTCTCTGCTGTGACACTGAGCAGAAAACTCGCTCCCTGCCCTCTAGGGTCTAGGCACGTCCTAGACAGTGACGGGCGGCTCTGCTGGAGCTCAAAGAAAAGGCGCTTGATGCCCAGCAGACATTCTACCACTGAGCAACACCAACTCCTAAAAAAGAGTCTTCTTTCTTTTCCTTTCTCTCCTTCTTCTTCTTCTTCTTCTTCTTCTTCTTCTTCTTCTTCTTCTTCTTCTTCTTCTTCTTTTTTTTTAATTTAATTTTTCAAGACAGGGTTTCTCTGTAGCTTTGGAGCCTATCCTGGAACTTGCTCTGTAGACCAGGCTGGCTTCAAACTCACAGAGATCTGTCCGCCTCTGCCTCCCAAGTGCTGGGATTAAAGGCGTGCACCACCACTGCCCAGCAAAAGGTTCTTTTGCTGATACTAAGGTACAAGTAGGAATAAGAGAAAGGAGTTCATAGTATCCTAGGGAGAGTAACAGGAAAGAGAGAGGGGCTGACTTGGGGTTGTTTTCTCCAAAGTGTGACTCACAGAACACTCATCACTGGAGACATTCTTGGAAAACAGTTCTCTGTCTAGACTAGCTCAGGAAACGCTTCCGGAGGTCACAGTGTGCCAGGGCATGGGGAGGCTCTTTAACAATGAGCTCTGCCTTCTCATGTATTTAGGAACTCCTGTACTATATTATCAGGGCACAGCTTTCTTCTTCCTCTAAATTTCCAAAGCATTAGACAATCATCATCCAATCACTTTTTTTTTTTTTTTTTGCCTTTTCAAGACAGGGTTTCTTTGTGTAGCCCTGACTGTCCTGGAACTCACCGATCTGCCTGCCTCTGCCTCCTGAGTGCTGGAATTAAAAGCGTGTACCACCACGGCCCAGCTCATGACTATTTTTAATTGTTAACGAGCTGTCTAAAGTGGGCTGGAAGCTTCAGGATGTTGCAGTGTCACACTTCTCTAGAATATCCCTGAGGCAGCACCAGGCCACAGGAGCCCTCAGCCAGATAGGCAAACACCATCCCAGCTTCCTTGAAGAAACTCAAAGTCTCTTGACTTTGATGGAAGCAGAAAACAGCAATCTTACTACCTCAAGCAGGCTCGAAGTTGAGCTTGAAACTAAGGGGGCAAACTGTCTTTTCAAAGACATTTCAATGAAATCTGGCACACAGATAAGTCAGACCTGTCAACACACCTAGGAGATTACAATATAAACATGAATTTAAGTATGGGGGAAATATCATACTTAAAGTAGTAATTCTCATTAAGCATACTGAAATAAGCAAAGTTTGTTTGTTTGTTTGTTTATAAAAGTTCTTGATGCATGCCTCTAATCCCAGCCCTTGGGAGACAGAAGCAAGCAGATATCTGTGAGTTCGAGGCCGCCCTGGTCTACAGAGTGAGTTTCAGGACAGTCAGGGCTCCACAGTGAGATCCTGTCTCAAAAGAACCTTATAAAAGGTTCTTAGATCTATCCGAGTCTCTAGGTTCTGGCGACAGAGGCTGGAAAGTCTTCAGCATTCGTGTGTTAGGCAGATGCCATCCTGACACACGTGATCTGAAGTGCAGTGTCTGAGGCTCTGGAATAGGACCTTCCCAGACTTCTCACCCACGGCTGGCTTGTGTGGAGACACATACAACCTCAACTTGGTACAGGTCTCTTACTGTCCGGCTTGATCAATATCAAAGTTGTCCAAAAGTCTGACACAAAAATGGGTTATTGTGTTTGTGATGTTTTTGTAACGTAGGAAGAAAAATATACAGTTACCTTAAAATGATAATCAGTGCTTCACTTTGTGATAATTCGAGATGTCTTTTGCTTTTTTCTCAAACACGCCCTTCCCAGCTGGCTTGGCTAGCAGAGCTAATATCAATAAGCAAGCATACCATTTGACACTTAGCTTACTGTGCTGTTTAAATAAGGGCAGAAGCAGTGGCAGGACTAGCACTTCATTGTAAAATGCCAGATTGTCAATAAAATCACTCCCTTCCCTTAGTACTAAGTGCGCATTCATTTGTGTACCCAAGTTCTACCTCCCTCGCCCCATCTTCCCAAGCCTCACCTGGTTGATAACGTAGATGCCATAGTCCAGTTGCTGGCGCTGTAGGACCGGGTGCAAATAGTACAGCCAATATTTGAGGTGCTCCTGCCGGTTGCGGAATGGGATAATGATGGCCACCTTGTGAGGAGAAATACAGTCCTTGGGGAAGTAACGACCGCCCATCTTTATCTCTGGGTTCTTCTTTGCCAAAAGCTCCAGATCCACAGGAATATTAAAGTCAATCACCATAGGGCCAACTAGAGAGGCGGAAGGAAGAAGTTAGCCAGCTGCAGGGCCCACCATGCCACAGACTGCATCAGCTGACCAGACCACAGCTACAGAGACAGCTCCTCCTGGAGGAGGGAGGACACAGGGTGCTGCAGAAAGCTCATTCATGCCCAGCACTGGTGTGACTGATCACCTCAGAAAGCCCCTTGTTCCAGGAACTCCCAGTGCTGGGCAAACCCAGACAGTCATTTACCTATGGAACACTCCCTGCCCAAGACACCCTCTCCCACTTGGGTGGCACTGCAAGCAAAAAAAAAAAAAAAAAAAAAAAAAAAAAAGAATCAATTTCTGCTCATACCACTTGACTGTTGCAGTACAGGTGAGCAAAGATGCAAAAGCATTTTCTCAGAAATCCTGAGCTTGAGACCTAACTCTGCCACCCACCATCTGTATGGCTTTAGACAAAGGACTAACATGGCTCTTTCTAAACTTAATCTAAGCAGGGTGTGGTGGCGCCCTTTAGTCCCAGCACTCAGGGAGGCAGAGGCAGGCTGATCTCTGAGTTTGAGGTCAACCTGGTCTATAAAGCAAGTTCCAGGACAGCTAGGGTAGTTTACACAGAGAAGTTCTGTCTCGGGAAAACAAAACAAAACAAAAATCTAACTGGAGAAACCAAAATTCTAACTAGAGAAAAGAAAGGAGGGGTGAGGTGTGTAGGGCTCACACTGCAGATAGTGAGGAGCAGAAGGGTCAATGGAGAAGGAAGGAGACAATGCGACCCCAGAGGAGAGGAGGGGAACCAAAAGGAACAGCTGGAAAGATCATTAAGAAAAAAAGAAAGAAAGAAAGAAAGAAAGAAAGAAAGAAAGAAAGAAAGAAAGAAAGAAAGAAAACAATAACAACAACAAAAACCCTTCCCAGCTGTGGTGGCATAACGCCTTTAATCCCAGCACTTGGAGGCAGAGGTAAGAAGATCTCTGGGAGCTCAAGGCCAGCCTGATCAACAGAGTGAGTTCCAGGACAGCCAGGGCTGTTAAGGCAAAGTCAGTATGCCTCCAGAATTTCTGCCCTCTGGTTAGAGAAATGGGTCAGTAAGAAAGTGCTTGGCTCAGAAGACTAGGGAAAGGCAGACAGTAGATTCTGACATGGTGGCCAGGAACAGAGGGAAGCAAGGAGCCTGTGCACAAAGTGGTCCAGGCGCCGCGCCGGGCAGTGGTGATGCAAGCTTTTAATCCCAGCACTCGGGAGGCAGAAGCAGGCGGATCTCTGTGAGTTGAAAGCCAGCCTGGTCCACAAGAGCTAGTTCTAGGACAGGCCCCAAAGCTACAAAGAAACCCTGTCTTGAAAACCAAAACCAAACAAAACCAAAGTGATCCAGGCACACACAGGGAATCAGTAAAGATCCAAGCCTGCAAGCCAGGGTTCATAGTGCTTCACGATCCTCAGAGATCCTCGAAATAGGTTCCAGAAACATGAGCCCCAGCAAGAAGCTCAGTGGAGAATTGTGCCCAGAACAAGCCAGGGTGGGAGTCACACAAACTAAATCCTGCTTCTGGAAAGCATCCAAAGGCACTGAAAAGCCTGTGCTGTCAAGAAACCCCTTGCAGCTCGCTAGCTTACCATTTCCTAAATCTACACCATTACTGAACTAATGTTGTCATTTGGGGAACTGTTACTGTGCCATGGCCAGCTTCACATGTGAAACAAACCAGGCACTAGAACACAGGGAGGAATGCCCTGTGGGAGGGACACTAACAGATCAGAGTCTCCTGAAATAAATGAGTGCTGTGCAGGCCCCAATCTATCCTGCTTATAAAAAACAATGTTGCTCACATGCTCAGGGAACATCTGCCCTCCTAAAATCTTCTAGCAAAGGAAGCTGTGAGCCTGCTCCCCTGCCTGGTAAGCGTTTCTGGACAGTTGTCACCTCCTCTCCCTTTCCTGGGAACCTCCTCAATCTTCTCTCTCTGTCCTTCATTACAGGACCTGTGCCCATTAATTTATTTTCTTCTGAGACAAAGCTCTGATTATATCACCTTCATGGTGAAAGCTGTGTGGCCTTGAATCAAAACAAGGCCAGAAGCTTTGGCTGTCTTCCCCATCTTGGTGCCTATTTCCTTAGCCTGGTCTATTCACTCTGAACCACCCAACTTCTGCATCGACAGGCAGGCCTCAGCAGAACTCCATTGCTTGGCTCTCTTGATGACCACAGAGCTTAGTCAAGAAGGAGAGCCTCAAACTCAAAAACCTGTGCCTTGAATCCGGGCTATGACCTCCCTTTTGGAGGCCAGGGGTCTTGCAGAACCAGTTCTGAACAATATTGCTACTGTCCCTGTTCTGACCTCCCAAGATGCCCCTAGGCGAGCAGGCACTCCGCTCCAGAACTATGTTAGTAGTCACCTGGTACAATATACCTCAATCCTATCAACCGAATTTCCTGGGGTAACTGGCACCAACACACAATCTCAGTCCACCTCAGCTGACCTTGGGAGGGACAGAAGTGGATAATTAACAAAAAGCCCAAGAGATTTTGGTTTTAAATGTATCAGTGTGCTATGTACATATGTGTTCCTATGGGTGTGTACAGGTATGTGCGTGTCTGGAGGCCAGAAATCAACATTATTTTTTTTCCCTTAATTGCTTTCCACCTTAGTTTCTGGGACAGGGTCTCTCACTGAGGCTGAGCCCTAGGGGTGGGCTTGTCTCTGTTCTTGTTCCCTGCCCCAGCCCTGGGGCTACAGGTTTATGCTGCCAAACCTAGGTTCTGGGGAGATCAACTTGGGCCTCACGCTTGCGCAGTGGGCACTTTATGGCTGAGCCATCTCCCCAAACCCCGGATAATTCTTACCAGGCAAACTGGACAACAGAGAGCTTAATGGCCCATTTTTACAAGCCCTGACACTTTCTAGCAATGAAGGTTCTTAGGGATCCCCACTCCTTCCCACGAGACCTACTAGGTTTAGAGGCTCAACTCTGCAATCCTAGGACAAGACCTCCCTCTGGGAGACCCCAAGGTAAAGTGAATTCATGACCCATCACTGGGTTCTTCTTCCTTCGGGGACCCCACAGCATCTGTTCCCTACACTGTCCATTGGTTCTAGAGATACTGAAAACATAACCCTATTTATAAGAACCCAAGAGGAAGCTGAGTTACCTTCCTACCACCTTGCTTATGCGTTCTGAAACCAACCCAGAAGACAGGAGTTCACGTGAGGTCTGCCAAGCTTCCCCGAGGATACACCTGCAGGGGAAGTGTCCTGTGTTGCCCCCCGCAGAAAGATGCTGAGGTAAAGAGCCCCGAATAAGAGAGGGACCCCAGGATCCCCAGTGCAGCTGTGTCAGATTGGGTGATCCTTGGACAATTTCCCTCTGCTCTCAGGGTGCCTAGTTTCCTGTCCATACATTGCAAGGATTGGACTAGATGAACTCTGAGGTCTCACAGATACCCGACAGACTTGGAGTGCTGGTTAAAACTAGGAAGAACAGACCACACACTGGGATCTTCCGAAAACCCTATTCTCACCATAAATGGCCAAGCAGAAAGGAAGATATGGATGCCCTAAAAGGGGAGATGACTAAGAAGGAATACTTAATTACCAAGTGCCACGCCCTCTCACGTCCCTTACCACCCATGCCTTCTCAGCCTCTCTCCCTTTCATTCGGGTCTCTGTTTTAAACAATGCCCATTCCCCAAATTCTGTCTCCAGGCCCTATCTTTCTGCTGGCTACCTATGGGCCACAGATACCTTAATTAACCTACCCCATATGCATGTTTCTCCTTTGACTTGTTTCTCCTCCAGGGTTCCCTTGGCAACAACATTGCTTCCTATCCAATCGAGGAGCTGACATGGGCAGTCTTCTTCCATTCCCTCCTCTTCCTACCCAACTCTCTGTCCCTGTTTTTGCCGGCCTCTGTTGCACGCACACGCATGCACGCACGCACAAAGGTATGAAAAGCATGCTGACCAAGTCCCTGGGAGCCTACCAAGAATGAAACCAGCCTTTTATCCCGGAATGTTTACATTACACAAACTCTCCTTGGGTTAAGACAAGAACATTTTTCTTTGTGTCAGCCAGTGCTTTCTGGGTACCAACTGAGTGCCAGTTTGTATGACAGCCCAAGGAGGCTAAGTTGAGGAACTAGAGAAAGAGGCCAGACAAGAATGTTCCCACCTCCTAGAAGCTCCCTGCTGGGTAGATACTAAATATAAAGGAAAACTGCCCTGGTTTCCAGCTGCCCAAGGAATGCACTCTTCCAGGGGCTCCACGCAGAGTTGGGCCTTTTCCACTCTCCTGCTCCCCTCTGAGCCGTTCTCACAGCTCACCACGCCTCCAACACACGGAGAGCACCTCACGCCCACGCTCCTCACCACATGGCAATTCTTCCCCGACTCCCACCTCTGACCCCACATTCTGGGAATCCTGCAGCTCACGGCTCTACAGTGAAGAGCACACAGCAGCACCAGGCACAGAGGCGAAGGCCTTCTTGGGTCCAGTGTCAGCCAGGAAGCTGCCGAGCTTCTGTCATACTGAGGGGCTAGCCTCCACTGCACACCCAGCTCCACCTCAATACGAAAATCCAAGGAGCTAGACTCCAGGCAGGCGAGGACTGGCACCATTCACAGACATGCACCACTACTACCAGTCCTCGGAGCCGCTGCCTATAGACACAGGAAGCCTAACAAGGGGCAGCAAAAGCCTGAGAACTTCGTGACAACCCTCAGGCTGGGCCAAGGCACCCTGGCTGTGTGGCGCATGGCGTCTGCTTCCACAGGCCCTCAGCCCCGCTGGGCTGGCTTGTGTGTTTTCTTGGCTCTGAAAGCTGGAAAGCAGGGTTACGTAAGCAGATGAGCCGTGAGCTGTCCTCGGCTCCCCAGGCCCAAGCACTGCCACGTGGGCCTCGCGGCTGGGAGTCCAGGTCATGGCCTTTTGTGTAAGTCGCTCAATAACTTCAATGTGTGAGTTCGACTCTGCAAATTCCGCTGCTTCCTTAAAAGACACAGCAAATCCAAACACACGTATAGGGCTAAGCTGGGCTTGGTGGTCCACATCTTTAATTCCAGCCCTGGGGAGACAGAGGCAGGTAGATCTCTGACTGAGGTCGAGGCCAGTCTGATCTACAGAGCAAATTCCAGGACTTCCAGGGCTACACAAAAAAAGACTCTGTCTCAAAAAACCAAAAAGCGAAAAAGAAAAAGAAAAGAAAGAAAAAGCAGGGCTAATCTAAGCCAACCTCAACATCGGCCCGCTTTCATATTGGCTAGGCCACTGGATCAGTCCTCCAGCCTCAGTAAACAGGTTGGAACCTCCAGATCACTGATTTCCAACCAACAGGCCAGTGAGTGGTTTAGGACATAATCCCCACCTGAGACTAGGCTGTGACAACAATAAACAGCAGGGCAGTGGTGGCACACCCTTTAATTCCAGTTCTCTGGGAGGCACAGGCAGGCAGATCTCTGAGTTCAAGGCCAGCCTGGTCTACACAGTGAGTTCTAGAACAGCCAGGGCTACACAGAGAAACCCTGTCTTAAAAAAACCAAAAGAAAGAAAAGAAATGCTGAAATTATGTACATCAAGCTAATAATCCACTGGAGGAGCTGTCTTTTTTCTAGGGTTGAGGGCATCTTAGTCTATTCAGTCTATTTTTTCTTAGGAAAATAAGAAATCATGGTGGCTTTTGATATTGGATTGATTTTTTTTTTAATTTATGTTTAAAAAAATATCCTTCTAGATCTTCAAGTGCCAGGCCTCTAAATTTCTTGCGAAAATTTTCTAAGCAAGAAATCCCACCATCTGGGGAACGTTCAGTAGACAGGGCCTAGGAGTCTGGTACTCCAGGAGCTGTGATTCTGGATTTGTGTTTGGGGCCAAGTCCCAGATCTCACCATCCAGTCCCTCTTCTGACCTCCCTAATAACTTGCTGGCCCACAGACTCGGTGTGCGTGTATGGGAGCCTCTCCTCTCTGTGCCCCTGGATTCCAAAGGGCAGAAATGCATCAGAAGCAGCCAGGCAGTGCAACAGGATGTCTGTGCTTGGGAGAGACTCATTATTAAACCAGGGCTGATGACACAAACCAATAATCTTACCACCTGGGAAGCGTAGCTTGATCAGAGGATCAAGACCAGCCTGTGCTACGTGAGACTCTATCTCAAAAACCAAAAAAAGAGACTCAGGTGGTCTTTAGTCTAGAAATGAGAGCTGACCCCAAACCTTCTCTTCAGCCTCTGGAGGACACACCCTCTAGATCCATCCACAGACTGATTAACTGATATGACTAAACCTATTCACCTCCCCCCACCCCCCATGCCAGTCCAGGAGGTTTGCTCTATTTTCATGCACTTATCTGACATAGTCACACATCACACTCACTCAGACCTGCACCCCACTAGCAGTTACCATGTGCCAAGGGTTCCAGAAGGTGCCTGAAGAAGCCGCTGCTGCTTTCAGTGTGGCAGTTGGGGAGAGCCCAAGACAAAACATGAGGAGGCCCAGCAAAGCAGGTCATGGTGGGGCATGTGACTGACAGTGGTGACCTGATACCCAAGGAGGGAAATGACATTAGGACGAGGGCAGAGAGTCAAGGAATGCTTTGCAGCACAGCTCCGCTGGGCCCCTGGGTGCCTCTTGGGGAGGGTTCATCACACAGATCGTATCCACTGATACAAGCCAGTGAGCTCCTTCTGCTTCTGAAACATAGCACACACTAAAGCAAACACACACACCTTCTGCTGTAGAATATTAGTTTAAGATGTATTATATTCATCTGTGCTGTGGAGTATTTGTTTAATGGTGCAAAGCTGTATTGCTTACTTTTATGCTGCCTTTGTTTAACCCTGTAAAGCTCTGTTACTTTGTCTACAACGACCTGATTGGTCTAAAAAAGAGCTGAACAGCCAATAGCTAGGCAGGAGAGAGAAATATGTGAGGCTGGTGGGCAGAGAGAATAAACAGGAGGAGGAATCTAGGGAAGTGAGGAGCAAGGAAAGGAGGAGAAGGGGACTCCAAGGGAAAGCTACCCAGCCAGCCAGAGTAAGGAGAGAAAGATATATAGAATAAAGGAAGGTAAAAAGCCCAGAGGCAAAATGTCGTTAAAGAGAAATAAGATAATTTAAATTAGAAAAGCTGGCTAGAAACAAGCCAAGCTAAAGCCAGGCGTTCATCTGTAAGAATAAGTCTCCATGTATTTATTTGGGAGCTGGATGGCAGGCCCCCAAGAGGACAAACAAACAAACAACTATACACCTTACCCAGCTGGCCCTGCACCCTGTCCTCCTTGCTGCTCTGCTACTGACACAAGCAATCACGCATCTCAGTGAATTCCAAGTGGAGACATGATAGAACAGGGGGTAAAGAACATCAGACTGGACGCTCAGTTCCCACGGGAAAGAAGCATTTCTCCCTGAGCTTTCAAATCAAATAGCTCAGGGGGTAAGGTAATTACTACCATGCTGAACAACCAGAATCTGCTTCAGGACCTACATGGTGAAAGGAGAAAATGGGCTCCTCAGAGCTGTCCTCTGAGCTTTACACCTGTGCTGTGGCATATGAACACACACACACACACACACACACACCATACACATTTATAAACACGGTAAAATTATTTAAAGAACTGGGCTAGCAAGATGGCTCAGTGGATGAAGGCACCTGCTGCCAAGCCCGAGGGCCTGAGCTTGAACCCTGGGGTCCAGAGGGTAGATGAAGAGAACTGTCACTCACAAGCTGTGACTTCCACAACCATACGCAACATATGCCCCCCCCAACACACACGAAATAAATAAAATGTTATTTTAAATTTTAACTAAGAAAACCCACTTAACTCACAAAGATTTCCAAGTCACTATAAATGGTTTATCTTTTTTTTTTCTTTTAAAGACATCTGGGTCCCACTCTGAAGTCCTGACTGACTTGGAACTCCCAGAGATCCACCTGCCTCTGACTCCCAAATGCTGGGATTAAAGGCATATGCCTCCACGGCCTGGCCATAATTTACTTCTTTTTTTTAATTTTTAATCTATTTATTTATTATGTATACAGTATTCTCGGCATCTGTCTGCATGTATGCCTGCAGGCCAGAAGAGGGCACCAGACCTCATTACAGATGGTTGTGAGCTACCATGTGGTTGCTGGGAACTGAACTCAGGACCTTCAGAAGGGCAGGCACTGCTCTTAATCACTGAGCCATCTCCAGCCCCCAATAATTTACTTCTTAAATCAAATGTTTGTATCATTTATTGAACCTTTGGGACATGATTTTAAAGCTGAACTAAAAATAATTTAAACTATAACCCAAGGAAAGGGGATTCCAGCCTTTAGTTCCATCTCCAAAGAAAACATCTTCCAATAGAAAGACTTCAAATGTGGGCTGAACCCCCCACATTTGAAGATGGCCCAGCAGGTAAAAGGTAAAAGAAAGGTGTTTGCTGTCTGATGACACAAGCCTATTGAACTGGGTTCAGTCTCCAGAACCCACACTGGGGAGGGACAACTGCCTTCCATAGCTTGACCACAAATGTGCCATGGCACACACTCTCAAGCACACACATACACTGTGGTAATTTGAATGTAATTGGTCCCCATAATCTCATAGGGAGTGGCACTATTAGGAGGTGTGGCTTTGTTGAAGTGGGTATGGCCTTATTGGAGGAAGTGTGTCACTATGCGGGTGGGCTTTGAGGTTTCCTAGGCTCAGGATACTGCCCAGTGTCTCAATCAACTCTCTGTTGCCTGAAAGACGTAGGACTCTCAGCTACTCCAGCGCTATGTCTGTCTGCATGCCACCAGGCTCCCTGCCATGATGATAATGGACTGAACCTCTAAAACTGTAAGCAAGCTCCCCCAATTATATGTTCCCTTTATAAGAGTTGCCATGATCATGGTATCTTCAGAGCAATAAAAACCCTAAGACATAGAGTAAATAAATATTTTTTTTTCACAACAGGGTTTCTCTGTGTAACAGCTCTGTATGTCTTAGAACTCACTTTGTAGACCAGGCTGGCCTGGAACTCACTGAGATACATCTGCCTCTGCCTCCCAAGTGCTGGGATTAAGGACACGCGCCACCATGCCCAGCAAATACAATTTTTTTAAAGATTCAAATCAAATCATTTTTGTTCTATTTTGAGACAGATTTTCATATAGCCCAAGCAGCTCAAATTCACTCTATAGGTGAGGATGGCCTTGAACTGCTCCAACCTCTACCCTTACGTGCTGGAATTACAGGTTGTGCACAACTATGCCTGGTTTCAAATCTAGAACTTGGCTATTTTATTGTCAAGTACTGATTAAAAAAAATAGAACTTGGCTATCAGAATAAGAGAAATTTTTAAAAAGAGAGGAAGAAGAAACACATCTTTTCCTACTGTGGACACAACATCTTGGGCACGTGCACAGAAAACAAGTTCCACACCCGCTGTTCTTTCTGCCAACTCATCACCCACTGTTAGACCCAGAGGAGAAAGCCCATTTTCGACAGGAAGCAGGACATCTGTTGTACTAGAACTCTACTGCGCTTAGAGACAAAGAAAACAAAGCATTTGCTCAAGGCAAAGCCAGAAGGTCAAGCAGCAAGTTGTATCCTAGTAGGGCTAGTGGCTCCTTTGTCCATATCTCTGCTCAAGGTCACCTTGTCACATGCCCACACTGCCCCACTGTGTAACCGTCCGTCTAGGGTGAGCCCTCTACTGCATGGAACCGTCATTTCTCACACAGTGACACAAGGCTGTCTACATCATTAAAGACCTCCCTAACCGTCAAAGGCCAAGCACTGTGGTTGGCGTTCACAGTGCTGCTGAGGCTGCCGTCTGTCCCACTCCAGCTGTTGGGTACATGTCTATGCACACACACATGCTGAGTAGCCCAGAAAGCCGCAGCTCTGGTTTTTTAATTTTATTTTAATTTATTTGTTAAAGTTGTCTGTGTATGAGTGTTTTATCTCCATGTATGCGATGTCTGTGTACCACAGGTGTGTCTAGTTTCCTCAGAGATAAAAACAGAACATCGCATCGCCTGAAACTGGAGTTAGAGACACTTATGAGTCCCCATGTGGATGCTGGGAATTGAACCCAGAGGACCTCTGGGAGAGCAGCAGTTAATCTTAGTCACTGAGCCATCTCTCCAGCCCCAGGAAGCAGCCATCTCTCCAGCCCTAGGAAGCAGCCATTTCTTCAGCCCCAGGAAGCAGCCATCTCTCCTTCCCAGGAAGCAGCCATCTCTCCACGCCAGGAAGCTGCATCTTAATATGAGTACTGGGGTTGTTTTCTGTTCATTTGCTTGCTTAGGTTTTGTTTTGCTTTGGGACAAAACCACTTATTTCTAGACTCCAAACCTCCATTTTGTTTCCAGGCACAGCTCCTGATTCATCAGCTGCTGGTACTGCCCAAAATAAGGTTAAATTTTAAATTAAAACTTTCTTCAGGCTATAGGCCTATAATTTGAGTTTATGTCAAAGGATGGACTAACCTAATGAAAATACATTGCCTTTCCTCATCTGAGCCTCACACTGCCACACAAAACACATTCTTCACACATGCTACTCATCCCTTGTGAGAATAAGCCCAAGTCTCCAAATCTCAAAGTCTTCTTATTCAGGCAATTCAGAAAAGCCTTGGCCTTGGCCACGCAGTCCATGGAGATTGCACCAAAGGCATTGAGACAACCGGAACAAAGTTATGACCAGATTACATCACCTCGAAGGGTCAGGATCCACCTCAAACCAGACCCTAAGGACTCCTGCCCAGAGGGGCCCCACAGTTCCTCCATGTGAAGAGAAGTTAGGGCCAGAGGGGCTGACACAGCTGCACAGGAGCAATCGTGGCTCTGAAGAGCTGTCTTGCTCTGCCCTTCACTAATCTTTTAGGGTTTTGATGGTCATCATACAGCTCCATGGAGGAGAGCAGATTGTAAGTCACGCCTCTGCTGTCCCTATGCAATGGCCTATTTGTGTCTCCGAATCCTTCTCAATCTCGGTTCCAGGGAGTAGACTGTGGGAGGCAGCATAAAAACTGGGTCTCCCGTGACGTCACTGGGCTAACCCTTCTCCAGTGTGTCTGTTAGTTGTGCCTCTTGAACTCAGTGAGGGCACAGAAACAAGACAGTGCAGGGAAACCTCTTGGGATTCCAGAACTGGAGATGTGACAATTTACTTCTGTCCAAAGGTAGAAAGGTTTCCACCCAAGGTGAGAAGGTTTCTACCAGCACTGAAAACAGAGACCCTCGGCTGTTAAATTAAGAGTCTGTGGCCCAGTCAATTCGTTTGGTGTTCACCTTTGTAGGGAAATCCAAGAACGAATTTCTGCTTCCTTTTGTGCAACCCTAAAGAGAGATTCCTTCTCTTACCCCTTAGCTGGGATTTGTATAAAATGTACCTGCCTTTAGCTGTCAATCTCAGAAAGAAGGCTCCTAGAAAGCCCATGGCAGGCTGGGGAGATGGCTCAGGGGATACAGCATTGGCTGTACAAGCATTAGGACCTGAGGACCGACCCTCAGAAGCACATACAAAGCTGGGCTTGGTGGCACACATCTGTAATCCCAGTGTTCCTCCGATAACATAAAAGGCAGAGACAGGAGACTCCTGTCTACAGATGCTCCTCATGATGCTATCTGGGCAAGTAGCATAGGAAAAGAGAAGGAGAGAAGAAAATCAGAGACGTATCACTGGGCAGTCAGAATCAACTAAGAGCACACATGGTAAATGGACCCTAAAAACAAAAGTGAACAGCTGGCAGCTAATTCTTATTTTCTAAATATATCTTCTCCTGAAAAGAACTAGGACTCGCTGGAGAAACAGCTGGTGCCAGGGCTGTCAGGGAAAGAGCAGCCTCCTCAAACACCTCACTCTTTCCTAAAAGAAGTTTCTCCAAGAAGGACAGGATACAGCAAAAGGATACAGGAGCCAGCTGGTGGGTAATCCCACTGGGAAGTCTGGGATGGTAAGTATTAGAATAAGGAATGGCAGTAGAAGCTGTAACCTGATGAACAAAGTAAAACCTGAGAATCAACAGTCTGTGAGCAGGCTGTACTTAGGCATTCAGGAATACATGTGTATATACAGTATGTATGTAACAACAATCAATGAAAAAAACAAGACCATAAATTTGAAAGAGAACAAGGAGTAGTATATAGGAGAGTTTGGAGGGAGGGAAGGGAAGGGGGAAAAAGATTTATTATAATATCAAAAAATAATTTTAAAAAGAATTCAATCTTCATTGATCTATAATTCCAAGAGTAGAGGAAAACAGAATTCATGGGAGGGTTCTTTTAAGTAACAAATGCAAGAAATCAACCACCATAGTAATTGATTCAGGAATAAATAACCACAGATTATTTAGGAACACAAGTGTAAAGATAGCCTGGACTATATAGTGAGACCCTGTCCAAACAAAACACATAAAACATGTCATCATGAACAAACAGCAAACCCGAGGAAACTCCTACAAATAACTGGCTTCTACTCTTCAACAATGTCCTGTCATAAAATACAAAGGAAGTTTGGGGTATGGTGCCAGGTGAGAGGCTGAATATAATACATGATTTCTGATTTTCTTTTTACCACATTATTGGTACAACCGACAAAATCTTCATAAGGTACTAGGCAGGGGTGCCTGCCAGGCCAGGACTCAGGAAGTGGAGAAGAAACATGAATTCTAGGCCAGCCAAGACCATACAACAGAGATCTGGTCTCAAAACACAAGCGCACGTGTATGTTTTCTCTCTTTCTCTCCCTTCCTCTCTCTCTTCCTCTCTTCCTCTCTCTCTCCCTCTCTCTCTCTCTTCTTTTAAAGTTGGGGATCAGTGGTAACGTGCTTATGTGTAAGTCCCTAGGATGGAGGGATATAAAAGTAATAAAAAAATAGATAGCTGGGTATGATAGTTCAACAATCCTAGCATGTGGGAGGCGGAGGCAGGAGGATTATATAGAGTCCAACGTCAGCCTGACCTAAACAGTGAGTTCTGTGACGTGTAGACTATGAGGTGAGGGTGGGGTTACTGAGAGGAGGCTGTGACTCATGAGGAGGGTGTTGGAAGGGACTAAACTGGCCTGTATTTTGATTACGGTGGTACTGACACAAATACAAGCATCTTTGAGTCCACAAAGCTACATGACAAAGAAATCAATTTTACTGCATGTTAAACTAAGAAATGTAATGATTTTAAATGAGAAATGCATACACACACATTCCAGGGGTTCCAATGAAGCCAGTGGAAGCACACACATGTGCTGTAAACACAGGAGCAGGGCTGCCCGTGTTGGGGCTCAGTGATGGAAATGAGAACAAAGATAAAATACAACAAATAACAAACAAGGCAATAAAACCAGTAACTAGAACAGTGGTGACAACGGGCCATGAAATGGAGATTGAGAGGTGGACTGGAGATTGAGAGGTGGACGGGAAAGAAGAAAACAGGAGTGACAGCAGAGTGGGAGGGGTTCTCCAGGGCTGCCGGGGAAGGGAGGAAGGCATCTTGACGCCTAGGCCTGCAGGTCTGGGCTGCCACGGTGACAGTCTGACATGATCGCTCCCTGAGCAACCTGTGGCCTTCTGGGTATGGTTGTCTGCATCTACAGAATTCTTTTGCTTGTTTGCTTGGTTTTTCTTTGTTGTTGTTTGTTTTTGTTTCTTTGAGACAGGATTTTTCTGTGTAGCCCTGGCTGACCTCAGACTCACAGAGATCCACCTGCCTTTGCCTCCGAGTGCTGGGATTAAAGGCGTGTGCCATGAAACTCCCTTTCCAACACAATTCTTAACAGTAGAAACCTGAGTATTTCCCCACTTGGAAAGAACAAAGGGATGGATGCCCTCTTGTACCATAGCTACTCGACATTATAACAGAGGTCTCGTCAGAACAATTATAACAGAGGTCTCATCAGAACAATCTAGCAGGAAAATGTGCTGCTGTGAGTGCTAATGGGAAACTTTCCCCGGCGCCTGGCATGCAGGGAGCGCTGGACAAATATGAAGTTGCGCACGGTTGATGGGGCTGTGGCTGCAGTCTAGGACTCTTTAGTCAGAATGGCGCCCACTGACTAGGTTTTCACACTGAGCAACTCAACAGCTGATCCCCAGCATCTGCTGTCTTGCTTAGGCACTGGGTTTGCCCGATGAATCTAAGCAGGTGTGTGTGTGCCAAAGGCACCCATGGATAGCTATGAATGCAGCCCAACACAGTTATAATTTACATAAAACATGGAGTGCAGTGTGTGTGGGGAAGCAGAGAGGGAGGGAGGGAGAAGGAGAGAGAGCTGTCTTGTAACTCAGTTGCATAGCTCTCAAGTGTGAACCTGTAAACCACAACGTCGTGTGGGGGCAGGGCAAGTGTGCATTTCTTCAGTTGAGAATCAAGCCTGGTTCTCAAGGTCCACTGACAATTATCCCAGCTTTACAAGGCGGCCCTAGTAAAGCACTTCAGTGTCTTTCAGTGAAGCCTTTTGGCTAACCATGGCTACTCTAGCATCAGGCAGGAAGATACTCCAATGAGCATCCAAGCTAACCCTTGGTCTTATCCCATGCGAAACTGAGACCCAGAGATTACTCAGTACATTAGCAACAGACCTCACTTATGGACTGGGTATCCTGGATTTCAACTCCATCCCCTATGTAGAACATAGAAGGCTATCCCAGGCTTGTGCCTTAGGTGGTCTGCCAACATGCCAGACATACGACCTAACTAAACACACTTACATTTGGTCTCCATTTTGTTTGTTTGTTTTTCAAGACAGGGTTTCTCTGTGTAGAATTCTCCAGTTTTCTATTTTAATAACATACCTTCTCTCCTCTTGAGACTCCACAAAATATCCAACTCCACAAAACACTCCTTTCTGGCTCCTTCTTAAAAACTTTTATCTGTTTATGATTTGAATACTCACAAACTGTCCACCCTGAGAAGGCTGTGCAGGTAGCTACAAATACCTGGCACACCTAACACATGGAAGCACGTAGTCCAAGAATGTTCCCAGTGTGGATGAACAAGGTGAAGCCCTTCTCCTTGTGGCCTGGAGGGGGTTCATCCACACAGCCAGGACAGTCTCAACTCTGAGTTTTCCACTTCCATAAGCTTTGGTCATAGCTTCACACCTCTCCATTGGCAAGACACTTGACCAAGTCAGCCTAGGGAATTGAATGTACGCCTTCAATGCCCAAGGAGCAGCGTTGATCAACAATTATATGCCTCATGTCATTGAATTCTATTGTGAACCCTCCAAGGAAAGAAATGATCCCATTTCACATAGGACAGCTCTGACCTGATTCAAAGGACCCAGAGTATCTTACTACATCAGAAGAGAACTGTGAATTTGGTAGAAGATACAGGAAGTTACTAGAAGAGGAAGCCAGTGCCCCTTACAAGTTGAATACGGCCCCATCTCCTGGATCTAGAAACTTGTGGTCATTTGAAATCACTGGCTCTAATCACTTTACCATTTCTGCAATTAAGCAAGCTTCTACTAGTCTCCCAGAGAGGCCTGCCCTGGCATGTACGAGGCCCTGAACTCAACCTCCAGCCCTGTAAGCCAGACAAAAGGCATGTGCAAGGAAAATACTAGCCCTTCGTAGTTGCAGATTTTAGACAACTGCATCAACTTATTTTTAATCCAGTATGATTTCAGTGTTCTTTGATTTGGGCGCTGTTATTGGTTTCTATAAACCAGAGCTGTTACACAGGAATTTGTCCACTCAGGTTAAATGATCAAGCACCCAGGCGAGTCTGTCACAAACTGTTCCTAAGAGTCTCTATGACTGGCTGCATGCAACCAACTCACAAAGGTTTAGACCAATATCATTTTAAAGTCAGGCTTTTATAGCTAACATTGGATCCTAGTCTATAAGCTTGGCTTTGCTTATAAAGGAAGGAGGAAAGTTCACTCATTTTTGTATAAAGATGATTTGTATAAATCATCTCTGCTTATGGAGTATAAAGAATCAGCAGACTCCTCTTTAGAATGCTGAACACCCAGGCAGGAACAGCCAAGAGGCAGAGGCAGGCACTGTCCGAAAAAGCATGCCACACTTGGGAAAATTCTCTCTCTCTCTCTCTCTCTCTCTCTCTCTCTCTCTCTCTCTCTCTCTCTCTCTCTCTCTCACACACACACACACACACACACACACACACACACACACACACACACGGGGCGGGGGAGGAGAAGGGAGAGGAAGGGGGAGAGAGACACACTAGAAAGTTCACATGAAGCTCAAGATAGAGTCAACTCTCTTTGGATCCACATTCTTTAGAAGCCAGGAATTTCAAATTTAGAGCCTGTGAACAATTCCAGACCTCCTCTCAGAAAGCAGTGTGGCAGTGTGAACCCACGTTGTCAGGATGACCATATCTGACTTACAGATTCTTTCTAAGAATATATCCCCAGGAAGTAATTTGTTGTGTGATATTTTGATTTCTTTCTGAAAATAAAGCTTACTGTGGGTCAGAGTATGGAGTTAGCCACTAGCTGACGGAAACGAACCATAGAGGTTTGGAGGTCTATGGACAGATAGGAGACAGGAAGTAATACGGCAGGGCTGAGAGAGGATCTCAGCCCCTTTTGGAGGAAGGAACAGAAGAGGTAGGAAGTCACTGTGGCTGCTCCTCTGCTTCTCTGATCTTTCAGGTTCTTAACCCAATGTCTGACTCTTGCTTTTTTATTGATAAAGAATAATTAGATAAATGCCTCAGTAATTCAACTGAAATAAAGAACTATGTCCTACAAAATGTGTCAAGATTATGACAGTGAAACATGGAATGAAGAACACTAAGGAATTAGCAGTAAGGTTAGTAAACAGACATGAGGTTGAGGCAGGAGGATTATGAATTTTAGATCAGCCTTGACTATCCAGTGAAAACTAGAGAAACTAGGGGAGGGGAAAACATGATCTGAGTATATCATATGAAAAACCTTTCATTAGAAAAGAAAATTTTTTAATTAAAAAACAAAACAGTCAAGCCAGGAAGTGGTGTCATATGTCTTTAATCCCAGCACTCTCGAGGCAGAGGCAAGTGTAGCTCTCTGAGTTCAAGGCCAGGCTGACCTACAGAGCAAGTTCTAGGACAGCCAGGGTTACAGAGAAACCCTGTCTCAAAAAAAAAAAAAATTGAAAAGATACTAGGCAGCCACAACTAAAGATAATCAGGTTAAGTAAAGGCAAAATTACACTTTGGAAGGTAATAAATAGAAATAGCTGAATTTAAATTAGTTTCACACAATAATTATGATTGTAACAGTAAATTATGCATGCATTTTTACGGAGTAGCTTTATTACAGTGGTAGGGACAATTTCAAAAAAATTTTAATGTGGTATCATTTTCAACTATAAAGAGAAGAGATCCCATAAAGTGGGACACATGAGTGGGGGAAGGAAGGTATGGCTCAGTGGGTAAACTCAGCCGGAAAACCTGAGTTCAGACCGCCTGCATCATATCAAAGTCAGGCATGGCGGTACATGTCTGTGAACTTAGTGTTGGGAATGAGCTAAGTGGGGTTCCAGAGCTTACTGGCCAGCCACATTAGGCAGCGAGCTCCAGATTACTGAGAAACCTTCTCAAAAAGTAAGGTGGAGAACTACTGAGGAAGACATAGGACTTGATCTCTAGCCTCCACATGTACATACTTCATTGTGTGCATGTGAGCAAGCATGTATGTATACACACATATACATACACACAAGGAAGATTGGGCTGGAGGTGTGGCTCAGTGGTAGAGTGCTTGTCTAGAATACGCAAGGTTCCTAGTTCAATTCCTGGCCCCTGGCAAGGGGGGAAATTCATCAAAAATGAGAATTCTAGCCCCCCCTTCAGTTTCCCATTCCACAGTTTCAGTTACCACCCTGGTCTATTCCTATCTAGTGTCCTAAAATACCACATGCAAAATTCCAGAAACCACTCACTAGTCTTAAAGAATTTTTATTACAGCACATTAGTAACCATTATAAAATTGTTCTATTTTTACTACTGTTGCCTCTCACCTATGCTTGATTTAGAAATTAAGGTTTGTCACAGGCAAATAGGATTCACAGGCAAATAGGGTTCAGTACAATTTGTGTGACCTCAAGTATCCTCAAGGGACTATATAGTATTACCACTATCAAAGATAAGCAACACAATCAGAGCTTAACACGTACCAGGCACTATTTTAGGCCATTTCATGGCCATTCCCTAAACCTCTCATCTCTTAAGTGATTCTATTATTACCCCATTTTATACAGGAGAACACTGAGGCCCGCAGAGACAACGCTCTCACAGCTCACAGCTGCCTAGTATGACAGAGCCACTCCTCACTTCATGTTTGTCTGTGTGAGTGCTTACTATGTGTGCACAAGTGCCCTCAGCGGTCAGGAGACGATCAGATCCCAGGAGCAAGAATCAGGTGGCTGCGAACCACTCAGGGTTGGTGCTGGGAACCAAACTCGGGTCCTCTAGAAAAGCAGGGCACACTTAACCGCTGAGCCATCCATCTCTCAAGCCTCCTCGCTCTGTTTCTTAGTCATGCACCTGCTACATCATCACGCCTATTTGACAGCGAGGCCAAAATCCTCAGAAGCAGCCTCACCACAAATGCTCTGAAAGCAGTGGGTGGTGGGCCTCACAAGGAATTTCTGAGGCCTTCGTACTGCAGAGAGAGCTGCTATCTCTACACACACCCCACACTAGAATTTAGGGAGGAGAGAAACTGTTTACTTGAGCTTCAGAGAGGCAACAGGACCCAAAGGAGTCTGGATTGGTCTAACACCCAAGGGCAGAATTCTGAATCTACTGGGGTTGCAGACCCGTCCTGCCCTCTCCACTCCACTCCAGGCTCCTCCACTGCCTCCCTGAGGTCCCTCCTGCCTACAGCAGTCCCCAACAGCCTGCGCCACTGCCTCTTTTAGCGTCTTCCGCTCTGTCTGCCTTCACTTCCTTCCCTCTCCTACTGTGGGTCACTGTAGGCAACAGCCGGAGATTTAGCTGCGTGACAGCAACTAGAAGAGGTCAGGGGCTATTTCCAGCAATAGACCCCAGCCCACCACAGCCTGGGAAGAGTGTTCAGACAGGCTAAGGCAGGGTTGCCAGCATCACTGTGTGCAAGGGGCCCTTGGTTTCTGATGCTGGCCCTAGTCCAGACCACCCATTTCACTCCCTGCCCCTCAGAGCCTCTGAACAGAAAGGCTCTGGACCTGACTCACCCACTGGGAAGGGACTCTCCTATAACCAGAGGCTGGGCCTTGTTCGTGTCTACCTCTCGCACTTCATACAATGTAGTTGTCCATAAAAGTATGCTGTATAAGCAAATGAGGTTATGTCTGTCCCCTTCCTTTGGGGGTGTCTTTTAAGTATGATGGCCAGCAGGGCCCCTGCTTAGGCTGCCTACAATGCTTATCTGAATATAGGAAGCTACCAGGCCATGAGTGCTTTTCTGCCTGCCTGTCTCTTTCTCTTTTTTCAGGCTGTTGGGTGTCTTGTCGCACTGACAGCAGCTCTGTGGCTTCGGGATGTCAAAGCAAGAGGATATTATGCAAAACAGGGATGAACTTTTCAAGAAAATGTTAAAGGCATTTTTAGGAGGAACCCTGTCATTGGGCCAAGCATTTACTGACGCCCCTACCAGGCTCCTCCAGGCCCATATGGAAAGGCAGGAAGGAACCTGACCTCAGATACTACGTGGGTCAAGCTGGTCTAGCAGAATCCTGCCCCTTCCTTCAATGCAACCTTGCTCTAACTCTAAAAAGCGCAGTGCCAAATGACCCCCGGCAGATTCTCCACACCAAACATCCCCTCAGAAGAGAATTTAGCTCCAGTGAGGACATTCAAAATGGAGTAACTTCAAAATATACTCCTTGGAAACAGTCAAGCACAGCACAGCAGCCTGAGGCTTTGTTGACGTAATCCACAAGTCCTCACTGAAAGCCAGCCTCTGTTGCTTCCCCAGGCTTTTCCCTTAAGAGAATTCCCGGAAATGTAAGAGTCTCACTCCACAGCCCCTCCCTGGAACTCAGGAACACGTGGTAGCAGGAAAGCTGTGTATGTTTCAGAATCTGATTTGCTGGCTCATTCCCACCTCTCCTATGTCACATCTTGATGTCAGTAGCAGTGGTTGGCCTACCAGGATTCATCCAGTACTCAGCCCTGGAGCCATATTAGGCCATATGAGCCTACCCAGGGATCTGGCAGCTAAGAGAACAAGTAGAGAAGTTACTGAGGACACACCATCCCCATGGGTTCTATCCACAGCAGATCTGCTCAGCTTGCTCTAAAGACCTGCCCAGGCGCTTCCTGAACCTTTTCTCCTTTTAGGTCAGAATTCTAGACCTATCATTCCACATCAGTGATAATCATTGGACAGCACTGTGCAAACCGTCATTTCCAGTGCACTTAACCCTCTGTAAGAGGCTTGAAACCTAGTGCTTCTCCCCACCCCCTCAAAAAAAAACCCAAAACATTTTTTCTCTCTTTTGGAAAATGTTCTACAGACAGCATACAAAAAGTATAATTTTGTGCACAAGGCTCACCACACCTCCAGGAGAACAAAACCCATATAGATGTCTAACAACAGCTATGTAAGAAAGCTATGGCATACTCTGCCGACCTCGATGATACTGCTTTTATGATTTATTTGCTAGCTTTGTTTTATTATCTTCTTGCAGTACAGGGGATCAAGCCTGGGGCCTCGTACCTACTAGCAATCCACCCTCCTACTACTGAATTATATCCCCATCCCACCTCTGTGATTATTTAAAAGATGCAGGACCAAGACTGCAATGAATAAAAAAAGGATGATAACCAGGCTATCTGTATGAATTTATATCAGTTTATTGTTCCTCCTGTAAAGATATCAGTCATCCTGGGTGTCTTATTTAGGATTTTATTGCTATGATAAAGACTATGACCAAAAGCAACTCGGGGAGGAAAGGGACTATTTCATCTTACACTTAAAACTGAAGCGGAAGCCATGAAGAGATGCTTGTTCCTCCCTCATGGCTTGCCTGGCTACTTTCTTATAGCACCCAGGACAATCTACCCAGGGGTGGAACCACTCACAATGGGTGGGCCCTCCTACAAATATCCATCACTAAGAAAATGAACCACAGGCTTACTCACAGGCGAACCTAATGGGAGCATTTTCTCCACTGAGGTTCCCTCTTCCCAAGAGACTCCAGCTTGTGTCGAATGACATAAAAACTAGCCAGTACACTGAGTATGGTACCAGCACATCTGGAGCTAGTCCTGGAGTGGCTACAGCAGGAGTTACAAGCCTGGGAAACCTAGGAAGACACTGTCAACAACAAACAAACAACAACAAAGACCCAGAAACAAGGTAGCAGCTATATTCTTAAACATGTCAAAAGAGAAGACGAGCAGAAAATAGGGAAGCATGTTTATCTGAATGAAAAGAATGTGGGTGTACTTTTCTTTTTTAACTTCCCAAATTATTTTCAATGTGCCTGATTTTTGTTTGTATGTTTTCAGAGCTGGAGATCATCAGATCATACAAGTTCTCTGCACTGAGTTATACAACCCCACCCCTGCATTACTTTCCACACACACATACACAAAAGGTTGCTCCTACCCTAAAAAAGAAAAAAAAAAGCAAATGTGAAGACCCACAGACTTTGTCCTGACGCCTCCATGAGACAAGTCATTATAGTTACACAATACACCCAGAATATACTTAAAATCCCACACCTTGCTAAGAGTTCAGCAACAACCAATAAATAACACAGCCCCTGGCCTCCATTTGTACAAGGAAGTAGAGGGCTGAAGACAAGCTGAAAACGTGGAACCAGAACAAGAACACTGGGTGTGTGACTCATCCCTCTGTCTGCTAAGGACAAATCCCTTTAGGCCACGTTCACTTAGAACTAAAATCATGCCAGACCACCACAACCCTCTAACCTGGAGGTCTCTGACTTTCAGAACAGGACTTAGAGAGCTCTCTTGGGGACAATGGGACCCTCACCTCACCCTGCACAGACCCAGACAAACAAAGGCTTACAACTGAGGTCTTTTAAGTAACAGCTGCAGACAGCTTTCAGGAGACCTTGCCCAGTTTAGATACAGGAAGGCTAGCTCTATGGAGATCGTGAAGTTCATTCCAAACCTTGCTAAGGCCCTTCAAAGTTGCAGGGCCTGGCTGGTCACTGGCCCAGGGAGCACATCAGCTATGGCAGAATCAAATGTAAAACCATCACAGTATCAGAGTCTCCAAGGGAAGCCAGTTTGTCAGAAGACCACTCCAAAGCTAGGGAGATGGTCAGTGGATAAAGTTTTTGCTGTGAAATCACGAGCCCCTAAATCTGAATCCCCAAGTACAAGCCAGGCCATAGCATGTCTATATTCCCAGTGTTCCTACAACCAGTCTGGGAGGAGGAGACAGGAGAATCCCAGCAGCTCATGGAACGGGCAGCCCTGATGTACACAGCAGCAAACAACATGAAACCTTGTCTCAAACACTGTGGAAGGCAAGGACTAATACCCAAAGTTGTCTTGTGATCTCCACAGGGTGCAAACATGCCTACACATGGCCACACACACACGTGCACACACATACGGGTGCTCACACACACACACAGGCATGCATGCACACAATTTCTTATAAAAGATTACCACTCCACTGCATTAAAAAAAAAAAACCTGCAAACTCCAAGTAGACATTAATTCAAGCAGAATCTCAGTCTCTCTTGGCAGGAACAAACGGAACAAAGAATGGGAATAATGAACAGAGGTAGTAAATAAGTTGGAAGTGAAGGAATCTCCAGGTTTGACCAAAAAATAACTAGGCCCCTTTCACAGAGACCCTTAGCCCACTGAGCCCAAGATAAGCTGTTGACTGTGCTTCCAAAGTCTGAACGGTCCCAGGGTAGAATCTGTGGGAGGGCTCAGGCTGACTTGGCATCAACTGCCCCATCATTCTCAACCCCTAAATTAGCCTGAAAATCCCTACCCTGCTGCTACTCAAAGACCATAATACCCAGGCAGATGGCCGTTGATATCTCATTATGATCATTATAAAGCAGCAAGTTAAGGTTACCCAGCAGAGCTAATGGGCAGCTTCGGAAAGAAAAGGAAAATTTTCACACAATCAAATAAAATCAGGACAGAAGAACTCTGATATCAAGCCTGAGTTTCTTTCTAAACGAAAGAAAGGGAGGTCAGAATGTTAGAGAAAGGGACACACACACACACAGAGTTCAGAGACATAGTAATTATGTCTCTCTTGTCTAAATTGTACATTGCTGCAAGGGAGACCCTTTTCCTTCTTTGTAGCTCTAGTGCTGCACACAGTACACACTGCAATTACCAGAATCATCCCGACATCCACATAAGACCTTTCAGAGGAAAGGATGCACAAGCACCTTAGAAAGATCTTCTTTACACTCTCTGGGCCCTATCAAGGCAACTCCTGGTCCTCCGAACTAGTCTTTCTGGGCATTAACCTAAGGCAAGAAAACCACCAAGTCCCCTCCGGGAATGCTAAACCGAGAAACCATGATTTAAATCCAATCCCACATTTGGCTCTTATTTTCCATGTCCCAAGACCATCTGATGTCCTTCTGCCAAGGTAGTTCCCACACTAGAACCTGGGATTTTTTTTTCCCCAGTGCTGGGATTAAACCCAAGGCATATATATGTAATCACTGAGCCACATCCCTAGCAAGTGTAGAATAAAGAACAGGCAGGGATCACTTTTCCTGCCATAATGTTATTTGGGAGAAATGAACAGGTTTTACCATAAAAAAAAAAAAAATCCAGACTATCATGGAGGGTATTTCTGAAGGACTTTAGCAATCAGGTATCCACTTTCTGGCTACCTGACTGTGTCTGAGATGAGGTGAGGCCTTGAAATGCTTTTCCTAGAATGTACTTCTCTGCTCCAGGTAGGTTAGGTTCTGTCTAATATGACTGTTAGATAAAGACAGTAGGATCTGTGTGCACATCAATAAATTATTGCCTCCAGAGAAAAGCAGCAAGGCAAAACTGGCTTAAAGGGCTAGTTACCCAAATTCAAAGCTGCAAGATCTGCATCCAAGTGAGGATCTCTGCACCTCCTCTAATACCCAGGATGATATTTCACCCTCAAAAAAAGGGTAATGATGTCCCAACAGTCATCCCAGAGTACATAAATCAAGGACAGTCCTCTCCCACATCTCCCTACGCACACATGGGTGAAGGGAGGCAGCAGCCTGATACAGAGAAATGCTGAGAACCAAGAGCCCAGAAGAGACCTAGCAAGTACTTCATCTTCAACGTCACTCACAAACCATGGCGGAGGCTCAGCTTTTAGCACCCCCCAAAAGCCAGGGAAACTGCTCTATCAACAAGTGCTCTAAAAGAGCCTTGGCTATCTAGAGCTCCTGTTTGCACCTAGATAAGAATCCTAGGCCAGCAAGATGGCTCAGCAGGTAAAGGTGTTTGCAACCAAGCCTGACAACACGAGTTCCATCCCTGAAACCCACAGAGTGGAAAACTACTGGCTCCCACAAGTTGTCCTCCAAATCTCCACACTCACACCATGGCACACAGGTCCACATACATATACACACATACACAAATAAATAAAAGCAACTCTCTCTCCCCCCCCCTCTCTCACACACACACACACATTAATCTTCCCTTTTGAACAAATGAAGAGTTATCTCCCTAAAGCATAGTTGGGCAAGAAGGGCCTCTGAGATTGAAGTTGCCCAGAACTCACTGCCCCCTTGAAGGATTTGCACTATCTGTCCCAGGTCCCAGCTGAGCCTGCTAGCCCTGTTTCCCCCAATGAATCCAGCGTGATATGCCTGTCTACCTTCTCTACCAACACCACACCCAAATGCCTGTACCACAGCCAGTCAAATCATGTTGAGCTGTGCCAAATATGAGCAGATAAAACATTCGAGAAAAAGATAAACGTTCTGGGAAAGAGCCGCAAGGCTGCAGCTCCTCCCATCTCAGGCAAACATCCAGGTGGCCAGAAAACAGAGCTTCATTGCCATGGTCAGCAGAGTACACAGTGCACAGTTACCTGGAGGCCTGTCACAGGGCTAGAGAAAAAAACCTGAACTAACTAGAATTCTCTGGGCAAGTTGGAGAACTTCTCAGGAAAGGCCAACCAGCCCCTATAGCCCGCACTAGGGTTGGGGAGGATGGAACAGCCAGCCAGGGACTCATACTAGCCCCACAGCAGAGAGGAGTCCTCCCGCTACTACTAGTACTCCAAACAATGCAGCCTGCCCCCAGTCAGACCTATTGCAGAAGCACGATTCTAACCTCAGCCTAGCTAAAGTCCATTCAAATGTCCTGGCGAACTGAAGACAGATCTAACAGCAACCTAACAGCAGCCTGGTCTGGTCCCTTACCACCTCAAAGTCACCAGCTATCAACTGAAAAACATCCAAGTGTCTGGCTTAGACCGCTGGACACCAGAAAGTGGAGGAAACTCAGGGAAAGGAACTGTAAGTAGTGAAAGGGCCACAGTGCTAACCCCCAGGGATGCTTCCTCCCACCAACCTCAAAACCACGGCCAAGGGCTTCAACTGACACCTGCCCAGCCGAACAGATGGGCCTGATTACCCGCCCCGAGACACACACACACACACACACACACACACACACAGAGTCCCTGGCAGACTTAAAGCTTTCTTAAGATTCCTCCTGGCCAGGAACTGCCTGCCCTCCAAAAGTTGCACCTAACCATTCAAATCTAAGAGCGCAGTTAAAAAAAATAAATAAATTAATTAAAAACCTCTACCCTCATTTCTGGGGTTGTGGCCTCAGCAGCAGCCTAAACATCAGTCCCATGCAAGTCACATGAAAATAGTCAGGCCCTGGCTCTGGCTCCGCAGTCTAAAATGTTGTCTCTCTGGAAGGTCCTTTTGAGTTGTCTGTTTTAGAATTAATTTAGCAATACCACATTACCAAACCAAACCCAGCAGAACTATAGCCACCACTGTCTCTCATATTTCAGCAGGAAGACCGAAACAACTATAAACATGGGTACCTGGTTTTCATTTTGAAACAGTGTCTGATGTATCCCAGGCTAGCCTCCAACTTACCACACAGAAGATGACCTTGAACTTCTGATCCCCGCTGTCTCCACCACTCAAGTGCTATAGCTACAGGCAGGTTCCACCGAGCTCAGTTTTACGTGGTGCTGGGATCACACCCAATGCTCTCTGCATGCTAGGCAAGGACTCCACTGACTGAGCTATGTGCCTGACCCTAGAGTACGTTTTACTAATTTGTCTTTTTATCTGCATAATGCCCAGGCAACAACCAAAAACAAAAGCAAATGGCCCAGATACTCTGTAATCTGGGGACCTGCTCTCCTCTGTGTTCTTCAGTGCCATCTCTACGAGATCTACGGAAACAATGCCTCCCAGCCTCAAACTGTATTATTGATTACTTGCTATCTTGTGCACAATCTCAATTAGTCCAACAACAACCCTGTGAGGTAAGCACAGGCAAGCTTATCTAACACCCTAGGAAGGAACACTACAATGTTTGAAGTTGACATTTACCAGTAGGACTAATATTCTACTTCACTTTCCATAGGACTACTCCTGTTTCCCAGATTAACAACCCAGTCCAAAGGAATTCAATTTCCTGCTCATGTTTGGCCAATTCCAAGAGGTTCCTCCCAAACTTGATATGAAAATATTGAAGTAATTATTGGAGAAATTGAGCAAGAGACTATAGGAAGGCCTGCTCTGCCAGGGCTCTCCGGGAACGTGACAGAGCTATTGGCAGGCTGCCTGCCTGTTGGTGGGGAGGTGGGACTCCTCTGAACGACATTCTCTAGAACCTGCATTAGAAATGAGCAGCCACCTGGCTGGTAACTATGGCAGCAACCTGTGGTCTACAGGTCAAACAGAGGTCTACCCTGGGCCAGCCCCCTAGTACTAGAAAGTAAACCCATCTACCCGTTCCCTGCCTGGTGATGGGTCAGGGTTCAGATCAGCTAGACAGCAGTGACAGAAAAGCGCAGCCCCCAGCGATCCGGAGCGATCTGGTTAATTTTAGGCCTCCAGTCCCCTGAGTACACAGGCACTCCGACCCTGGAGAGAGCCAGGTTCACTTTGGTTAAGAGGAACCTTCTGGAGAAGGAACTTGGGGTGGGAGACGGAAGGCCCCTAGGTCCTGGACCTACCAATAGGAAGAAATCCCACAACTGTAGCAACTTTCTAAAAGTTCATCGTCATTATTTAAACTCCTAGTTACAGTGTTTCATTTACTTCTTCAAAACAACTCCCTAAACAGATGCGGTCTATTATCTCCATTAACCAGAAAGCAACCTTAAAGAGAAAGTTAAGCCATTTGTTCAAAGGCGGAGTGGAGGATGGTGGGAAAGGAGGTGGTTTGCTCAGTCGGCCCTGTCCTCAAACCGTAGAAGTTGCTACAGGTAGGCAAGGCAGTAAGCAGCCTTTCAGTCTACCGGCTATTTTAAACCGACCCCAACTCCAAAATTTCCTGAGCCTTGGGCAAGAACAAGGGTGTTTCCAGGGCCTTTTCTGGTGCTGGGGCCAGAAGAGCCTGAGAACTTCCCAACAGGGCCCCAGCCTCTGAGACAACCAGTCAACCTCTCCCGGGTCAGCCCCGAAGTTGGTATTGGGGGATTAAGTACTCTGATCAAAACTGGCAGTCTGAAAGAGATCATAGGGTAACGTCCCGGTGACCCTACTAAGGAAATCCGAAGAGTCCCTGACCTCCGATCCTAGTTCTTACCGAGCAGCGGGGACTCCTCAGGGCAAGCGGGTAGCGACAACAGTGCAGTGGTAGGGGGCACTGGGACCGAAGTCAAGTTGCTCTTCGGGCCGGGGTCAAAAGCCGCTCCAGGGCTGGAGGGGCCCGGGCGAGGCTTCGAGGAGACTCCTAGAGGAGGCGGCGGCCGTGCGCCCCGAGTCCGTAGCTCTCCCGAGGGCTGCTTGCTGGCGGCGGTGCCGTTCGTGCCTCTCTTAAATGAAGAGGAGACTCCCACTAGCTGGGGCAGGCGGCTCAGGTCGCGGCCCGAGAGGTAATAGACCAGGGTGACGCCGAGGTGCAGCGCGCAGACGGCCACGAGCAGGCGGCAGGCCCGCTGCAGGGACGAGCCGGGCATCGCGGTGCTGCCGCCCAGGAGCGGCTCACGAAACCTCATCTTCCCGCCGCGGCTTTAAGTGGGGGTGGGCTAAGGATGAGAGGGCGGCCCGCCCGCAGGCCGCCCGCCAGGAGCTACCGGACCACAGCGATCGAGGGAGGGGCGGGGGGGAGGGAGGTAGGGAGTGCAGCGCCGGCCGCCCGCGGCAGAAAGCCGACACCCCGGGCCGCGGGACTCCGGAGCGTTCAGCAGGGAGCCACAGGCGCGGATGGGCACGGGGCGGGGCCGCGGTCGGGGGCGGGGCCTCAACCGGGTTTTCGGAAGGCGAGGAGAGCGGAACCTGAGGGGGCGGGGCCTTAGGGGCGGGGCCGCAACGGGGGCCTTCTTAGAAGGGCGTGGCTTGAGGGATGAGGCTGGGGGAAGAGCCTAAGGGGCGGAACCTGCCGCCGGGGTTGCGGGCCGCTACGGGAGGGCGGAGTTTGAGGGGCGGGCCCTCGGGAGGGTGGGACGCAGGGAGCAGCGGCTCCTAGGGACCAAACGTGGCTCTCCGCCAGCCCGACTGCATCCAGGGCTTGAACCGGCATCCCACGCCCAGCGGCGCTCGGCTTTTCTTTCGAGCGTTCACCGTGGGGCTTAAGTGTCTTCGAAGCTCTCGCGCGGTCCCACCACTTCCTGGCATACCCAAAGACTCCGGTGTGGGCTTGGAACAGCAGCGCGTGAAGCCTAAAGGACTGGCTGGTAGCCCTTGAGAGTAGTGAGAAACTGGAGCGGAGAAAGGTCGTCTAGGAAACCGGCTTCGACGCCCCGCGAGGCCAGCGGACCGATTCTCTGGGGGCGCTGCAAAGATCGTCTTAGCCTAACTGGGTCCTCCGGCCTGTGAGGGGGGCTAGCAAGAAGGGGTGGCTTACTGGGAGTCCTACAACGAGGAAAGGACCAAGTTGCTGTAATCCCGCTTTGGTGTTTGTTGGGTTGGGGAAACCTCAGGGGCCAACCCTACTTGGTTCTAGGTGCAGCAGTGTAGGATGTAAAACGGACTGTTCTGCACACAGGCTTGTGAATTAATGCAGCTCTCTGCTGGTCCCATCCCTACAAGCATGCGACCTCGCCCTGTGGTGAGAACCCTTAAGAAGGGAATGTTAACTAATTCTAGCTACTCCTGGACTTGGAGAGTGTATTGTTAACCAGTGTATGCCCTGGAATAGGGATTGTTAGCTATCTCAGTTTCATAGATGAGAAAACAGACTGAGCAGTTTGACATTTGGTTGCAATCATATAAAATGTATGTGTCCTCTGTTGGCTTTCTGGCCGCTCCTCTGGCCTCTTTTTTTGACTGCTCCTCCTCATCTCCATTTGTTGGTGGGGTCCTTAGGCTGTGGTCCCTGAGGCTTATTTTTTATGTCTACACTTACTACTCAGGTGTGATTCTATTAACTGTAGGTCGATGACACCAACAATTTCTGCCTAGCCCACACCTCTTCCTTAACCTTCACCTTCCTGTGTTATCTCACCTGAACAAATCCTGCCCACAACAACCTGACCCTTACAGTCCACTTCCATCCGCTTCTCCTCAGAAAGAGGCACCATTGTTTGCACAGCTCCCCAAGACCAAAACCTGAAAGCTATCCTTTGCTCCCAAATGTTGTTCCCAGTCCCTCAACACATCTGTCACAGCTACCTTCAAATGCCAAAGTTTACCACCTGCAGATGTGCAGCCATCACGGACTAAGCCACTATCATCTTGGTCTGCTTTATACAATTGCCTTCTAAGTAGTTAAGCTATTTCCACCCCTCCCTAGTCTTCCTATCTCAGGGCCTTTGTTCCTGTTCTCGGCTGGACCAGAGATAGTCTTCCCTCAAATTTCATTCAGGTTTCTCAAATGTTACCTTATGGAGAAGACCTTCTTGGTCGTCCCAATTACTCTTCTGCAAAATCAGCTCATTCTGTTTCTGCTTTGTTTTATCTCTGAATAAACCCAGGGTGGTCTCAAACTTAGCATCCTCCTGCCTCAGCCTCACAAGTCTGACACTACAAGTAGGACTGAATTATTATGACCAGGGATACTTGTGAGCACCTTCCTTTTTCCCTTCCTTCCTTCCTTCCTTCCTTCCTTCCTTCCTTCCCTCCTTCCCTCCCTTTCTTTTTTCAAGACAGGAGCCCACACACTATAGCCTAGGCTTGCCTAGAACTCTCTATGAAACCTAGGCTAGCCTAGAAGTCACACAGCAATTCTTTCACCTCAGTCTCCCAAGTGCCGGGCTTGTCAGCCACCATACCTGTCTTCTAGAAATGGTTGTCTTAGTATGGGAAAAGGAAAAGGGAACCTTTATTGCTAAGTTATTTTAAAGAGCAAAGTCACAGGTTCTCTTCTGAGAGTTGGTCAGGGTGAAGCTAACTCCACCATCCTATGCTAGTGGGGAAATTCTGGTTGGGAGTAAGCTGGGTTGAGGCATATTAGTTCCCTGTCTGAAAAATGAGCAGAGGAAAATGGAGACAAGCCTAGGTCCAGACAATGGCCAGGAAACAGGATTAAAAGAGTGTTAGGGCCACAGATCTATCCCAGGATCTTTTGGGCCAGAGATCCAGGAGAAGTAACACCACCTGCTAATTGTCTACGGATCAGGAAGACGAAGAACCCACTAAGGACTAAGCCTTTTCTATACCTGCCAGTTTCCACTTCTGTTTTACCCCAGTAGATCAGAAGGGCATAAAGATCAGAAGGCGTAAAATAGTGCCCGGCACTTAACAGGTCTATAACATAACACCCAGGCAGTGTGGCAGCAGCTTTTCACTATGGGTTGTTGGCTGGCAGTTCCGATTCCTGTAATAATAACCAAGGCAGTAGGGCAGCTGGAAATTTCAAAACAGCTTCACACACTGTATCTCCAAGTCCTATGTATGCTCTGGTGATTGGGTGCTAGTGGAGGCTGGGAGCTCAGAAGGCCTAGTTGGGTTAAGTTAATGGGACCTTCATTCCCCAAGTTGACCCTCTCCCCAAAGGCCTTTCCATGTAATGATTTAGTCTGGCAACTGCCTGGGTGTCCTCACATATTGGAGGACACATTCCAAAAGCAGCCCAAGACAAATGCAAGAGCATTTCCTAAGAATCAGCCTTAAAACACCACTTTTGTTTGCATTGTGTGTGTTGGCACATGTCACAAGTGGGTGAGGTTATTATCGGAAGTCATTTCTTCTACCGTGG
The DNA here is from genome assembly GCA_004026605.1 of Ondatra zibethicus. Lineage (NCBI taxonomy): Eukaryota > Metazoa > Chordata > Mammalia > Rodentia > Cricetidae > Ondatra > Ondatra zibethicus. Next base: position 9,318 of record PVIU01010841.1, on the reverse strand, counting down.
GATCTGAGGATTGAACTCAGGCTATTGGGTTTGGATGGAAAGCACTTTTACCTGCTGAGCCAGCTTGTTGGTGCCAAAGCATCACTTCTCAGAGAATTCTTTTGGCTAAAATAAGCTTCAGAGCTACACATGGATGCACAGGCCTGTAATCCAAGCAGCACTTAGAGGGTGAAGACAGGAGAATCTCAAGTTTGAGGTCAGTCAGGGCTCCATAATAAACTCTGTCTGAAAACAAAATTTTTAAATAATTTAAAGTCAGATAGGGTGGTATAATCCTGTAACCTCATAATTTTGGAGGTGGAGGCAGGAGGATCATCCTTAGATAAATAAGTTCTAGTCTAGACTGGACTACAGAAGACTGTCTAAAAATGAACAACAAGAGGTAACAGGGTAATAGGTTCAAAGAGAGCTTTAAAAAAAAACTTCTTGATGGTTGTAGAAGAAGCAAGAAGTTAGCAGGCATCTTCAAGTTTTTCCAGTAGCTACAAATTACTTCGATTTTTCTCATATATAAAATATATAGTACTTTATATCTGTGGTTCCAAATCCTGTCCTCCCCAAAAGCTCATTCAAGTGCAAAGTTTCATCATCTACACCAGTTCCCGGTATAGTCCCTTAAGTACAGGAACATATAAATTATAAATCACCTTCTTCCTCTTCCTTCTCCACCCTTCCTGAGAAAGTCAGTCCAGAAGCCACGAGTTAGAGTTTAACAAGGTCAGTAGTCCAGATGGCATGCACGTGCTGGCAAAATCCACCAGCAGGAGGAAGAGGATGGGGCTGGGTAAGGACATAGTACAAATGTCCAAGCAGAATAAAGGGGGCAGCATCTAGAGGGCCTCAGGGCTAGCATATGGTAGAAAAGCTTTTATGAAGTAGAGCGACCCAAATCAGGGTCTACAGTCCAAGTGGGGAAAGGACATGGCTAAGTACATGCAGATGGTTTTGAAAAGAACCTGCTCCGTAAGTATGTGCATAAGGAGAGCGAAGTCTTCAGCTGTGTGCCAAAGAGGTAAATGCAGAGAGAAAAACACTTATCTTTCGATACTTTATTTGTTTTTTTTTAATATTTATTTATTTATTATATATACAATGTTCTGTCTGCGTGTATGCCTGCAGGCCAGAAGAGGGCACCAGACCTCATTACAGATGGTTGTGAGCCACCATGTGGTTGCTGGGAATTGAACTCAGGACCTTTGGAAGAGCAGGCAATGCTCTTAACCGCTGAGTCATCTCTCCAGCCCCGATACTTTATTTGAATGAGAGAAATTGACATGAATTCATGACTTTCCACTCAGAGATATTACTTTTGCATTGCTAGGGTTTGAACCCAGATCTACATACACGCTAAACAAAGGCTCTACCATGGAGCTGTACCTGTCATCCACTCAAGTTAAAGGCAGAGAATGGAATTGATAGACATCAGAAAATTTATGTTATAAACTGTGTGTGGTACTATTTAAATATAATCATAGTGCTCAGGAAGTGGAGGCAGGAGGATCCAGAGTTTAAGGTCATCCTTGTCTAGTGAATTCCTGACTAGCCTGGGCTCTGTGAGAAGACCCTATCTGGAAAAAAAGAAAAGAAAGACAGACAATGGATACGGGATCTGGGGATGTAGCCCAGCAGATAGAGTGCTTACCTGGTATGCTTGAAGCCCTGGGTTCCATCCTCAGCACCAAATAACTCAGGCATGGGCCCTAAGCCTATAGCTGTGGAGTGGTGGTGCACCCCTTTAATCCCAGCACTTGGAAGGCAGAGGCAGGCAGACTCTAAGCAAGTATGACTGTCTGGAAGCAAAAATTTATCAAGTTGATGAGCACACTAGCCACCAAATCTTAGTTTCTTGTTCCTTAAACCCTACTCTACAAAACAAAAACAAAAACAAAAACAAAGAAACAACCTAAGTGTTGTAGGAGATAAGCTTAACTCCTTGATAGGCCAGATAAATTGCAAGATAAGATTGAAAAATCTTAGGCCATAAAAAAAGATGAAGCATATCAAATCGAAGATCTGTAAGAGAATTCAGAGGTTAATTTAGTTAGCCAAGTACAGAACAGTGTAAGCATGAAGTTAAATACTGACAGAAAAAGCTTGTGATCAGTTGAAGAGTGGAGATCGTGAGTCCATAATCACACGCATAAGCACAGAATTATTCTGATGAAGGACACAGAATTTCAGAGCAATGCTCCACAAAACACCAGTAATTTCTATGGGAAGCAGAGCACTCCAAATGGTTAGCTATTTCCACAAAATATTTCTTAGAGCCTTCCAAAATGTCACTATCATGATAGCAAAAAGAAAAGTGAACAACAATTCCCATTCTATTTGAAGAAAAGTAAAGAGGAACGGCCGCTACATGCAGCACGTGACTCCAGTGGCTCCTCTGCTGGAGGGTAGTATTGGGGTGCACAGTGAACTGACAGTCGTTTGCCAATGCCAATTCTCTGATTTTTATATGTCCTTACATATAAGTATATATTACATATAATTATACAGTGTTATATGTTAAATATATAATACTAATGTGTTATTATATTAAGAATATATTAAGATTTGGGATAAGGGTGGGTTAATCATTTTCTTCATCGGTGTAGCCACTAATAAGTTGCCTATATTCCAAGAAAGAAATAACTCACACACACACACACACACACACACACGCACGCACGCACACGCATGGAAGCAATTCTAATCAAACTCAGCAGTCACAAAACAACAAAGACATGAAAGTAGGAAAGCAGAAGGGAAGTGAGGAAGAGGTTCAGTGGGAGTAGGAGGGACACGAGAGAGAGTGAAAAGGACCAAAATACATTATACACATGTGTGAAATTGTAAAGAATTTTAATTTCACCAGGCAGTGGTGGCACACACCTTTAATTCCAGCACCTGGGAGGCAGAGGCTGGTAGATCTTTGTGAGTTCAAGGCCAACCTGGTCTATGGAGCAAGGAGCAAGCGGAGCAAGTTCCAGGACAGGCACCAAAGCTACACAGAGAAACCCTGTCTCAAAAACTTTAATTTCTTTCTTTTTTTTTTTTTTTTTTTTTGGTTTTTCGAGACAGGGTTTCTCTGTAGCTTTGGAGCCTGTCCTGGAACTAGCTCTTGTAGACCAGGCTGGCCTCGAACTCACAGAGATCCGCCTGCCTCTGCCTCCCAGAGTGCTGGGATTAAAGGCGTGCGCCACCACCCGGCAAAAATTTTAATTTCTTAAAAAGGGTTTGGGGTAATACGGAATCATATCAAACTTACTCTCCAGTAGTTCACAGCATTATTTGTATTCATATTGCAATTCTTCTGTAACTTATCTTCCCCCACTTCCAATATCTAATGGGAAAACAGACAATAGGCAAACCACAATGGAAACTCCCACTTAGGAAGGAGTTATTTAGAAGCACATAACAGCCATTAGTAAACCTGAAAACCAATCATGCTCTTTTGGACAATTCCCCGGGCTCTACTCCAGGGGCAGCGAATCTATATCTGTGAGCTCTAACCGCTCCCCTTTCTGCTCATGGCTAAATTCTTGGCTCAGAAAGCAGTTACTCCTTGGAGGCCCTCCTCTTTTTTCCTAAGAGGTAGTTCATGTTTTTATCCAACAACTTGATGAAGATTACACAGTGCCCAGCTCTATAGCTAGGGATGGCCATGTCCTGTGAGATTTGTTACAGGTATGTAAGGTTTATTCAATATCTGAAAATCAATTATATCAGCCTCTACTTTTAGCAAACAAAAAGAGAAAAATCTTAATACATGTTTATAATAATGTATGCACAACAAAATATAATGTATGTAAAACAGATTTTTTTTCAGTTTTAAGATTGTAATTTTGGGCTGGAGAGATGGCTCAGTGGTTAAGAGCACTGGCTGCTCTTCCAGAGGTTCTGAGTTCGATTCCCAGCAACCACATGGTGGCTCACAACCATCTGTAATGAGATCTGGCACCCTCTTCTGGCATGTGGGCATACATGGAGGCAGAATGTTGTATACATAATAAATAAATAAATCTTTAAAAAAATTGTAATTTTATTACATTTCTCCCTTTCATTTCCTCCTTTAAAGCCTCCATACCCACCCACTCTCTTTCAAATTCATGGCCACTTTTTATGCTAATTGTGTATATAAATTCTTGATCCTCCTGCCTCAGCCTCCCTAGAGATTATTGCCACACCCTACTCTGTCCTAAGTTTTAGGTTACATTTTTTTTTTAATTTTAAAGATTTATTTATTATATATACAGTGTTCTGTCTGCATGTATGCCTACATGCCAGAAGAGGGCACCAGATCTCATTACAGATGGCTGTGAGCCACCATGTGATTGCTGGGAATTGAACTCATGACCTTTGGAAGAGCAGGCAGTGCTATTAAGCTCTGAGCCATCTCTGCAGTCCCAGATACTTCTTTTTCTACCTCTAGGGACTGTCCTGGCTGGACCCTCTTTAGTGTCTCTAAATTTTGCCAAACCAATAGTTTTTTTTCTTCCTGTTGTCACAAAAGCAAACAACCAAAAACATAGACACTTTGTGTCTTTGCACAATGCCAGAATTTACTGAATAGCGGTAAATTTGCAAGGTTTAGAAGTTTCGGTGACAATAATTTGTCATAAAATCCACCTACCTTAGTAGCCTGGCCATGGCAAATATAAGTTCTTTTATCCTAGGCACTAATATTAACTCTCATATCATACAGCAAATATACCTATATAGTTCTATACATATATGTAAACAGAGGCTGCCGCTGAGGTCAAGAGGTTTCAGAAGTGGGTTGAGCAGGAGTTAGTATTGATAAAATACTGAACTAGACCGGTGCTGGGAGACACTGCTACTGGAGCTGCTAGAATCCAGTTTGAGAGTGAAGCTGCAGAATTCAGCTTTGAGGTGAAAGGCTAATGGAACTGAATGCAGAGCTGGAAAAGTCAGGTCAGATTCAGGTCCAGGCAAAGGAACAGGTGGTCCAGCAGACAGCTCAGTAGATGTTCAACAGCGGGGGACTGAGCTGAGTCAGGGAGTCTTCCGTCCTTGACGTACGCACCAGATGTCAGGTGACAGGCTGTGGTAGGACCATGCCATTGCAGCACTGGGCGTCCATCACTTTTACCTGGCAGGTGGGACAGTTTCTAGGCCCACTCAAGTGCCCGTAGTCAACCTCTCTCCTCAAGTTGAGAAAAAAGTTGCTTATAAAATGGAGTCTCCTAGCCCCAAACAAACCAAACAAACAGAAACAGAAAAACCACAGTGTTGCACACAATAGGCAGTAACCTAGGAAAGAGCCCCGCCCAATCTCGATGCTGGACTCTAATGTGGGTTGCTAAGCGGAATCAGCGGGAACTTGGAATATTGAACTTAGAAATCCCCATGGCACGGTCATGCCCACATCCTATCTGGTTACGGTATGTCGTCAGTGCATAATTTGGGTGGGTCACTACTAGTAATAGTTTGCTCATTGAACTTTGGTCATTCTCACGACGCTTCAAAACTCTGCAGACTTCCTGGTACCAAAGGCAAATGTTACACTTTAGGTTTTTATTATGGAAGCTGCAGTTTCTGTGCCCGTTATCTCCCGGAGAGCTTGGGGAAGCTGAGTTCCCCTGCACTGAACCTGTCCCACCTCTCGTCTCTGTAGCTGATGTACGAGAACTCAGCAGTGCACTTGTGTTTGTGTCTTGTCTACGGTGACTTCCAAGCTACAGCTGCAGAATTAGGGAGGTGTAACAGAGGCTGTATGCCCACAAAGCCGAAAATACTTAGTGCATTACCTCATCTTTCACAGAAAAAAAGTTTGCCAACCTTTGATCTATCACTATGCAAAACAAAACCAAACACAGAAAAATTCTGACCCAAAATAATCCCCACCCCTACCCCCAATACTATTGGCTTTGATCTTCCTGCCTCAACACCGGAAGGGCTGCCACCATGAGAGGCTAAAAGAGACTCCTCTCTCTCTCTCTCTCTCTCTCTCTCTCTCCTTTTAGTTTTTCAAGACAGAGTTCCTCTATCCGGCCCTGGCTGTCCTGGAATTTGATTTGTAGACTAGGCTGGCCGCGAAATTACAGATTCTCCTGCCTCTACCTCAGGAGTGCTGAGATTAAAGGCATGCGCTACAATGCCTGACTCTGAAAGTGAATTATTTTTTTTTCCCACGACAAAGCTTTATTCATCCTTAGCGATTTAAGAAAGGCAAGCTCACTGGCGCTTCACTTGAGTATGCTGTCATCTTGAGCTTCTGCCTGTTCTCTTTCAACCCGTTTCAGCTCATCTAGTCTCTTCTTTTCCTCCGCTGCCACCCTCCTCACCTCCTCCGCTCGGGGTTTTAGGTAACTCTAGCGCTGGGTGCCGTAGGCTGTGTAGAAGGACCAGGGCTGAGTATCGGCTGAGCTTGATGAGTGGAGAGACCTGAACTGGGGGCACCATCTTGTCCATGGCCTTCGCGCCGGGAGCTTCGAAGTGAATTATTTTTAAAAACTATAACATATTTTTTTATGAGTCTGGGCATTAACCAGGTGTTTTCCTGTTTCATAGAATGTTTTCTGGAAACACTTATGGAGCATTTGAAAGGTACAAATTGCCTCATTCACATGGCTGAAAACTGGTGCTGGTTGGCAGCTGGTAGGTCAACTGCAGCTGTTAGCCTGGTGTCTTTCCCTGCCCTGCCACCACGATCTTCTACCTGGCTGAGCTTCTTCAAAGAAAGGCAGCTAGGAGCCTGGAGAGAGGGCTCCTTGTGTGAAGCGCTTGCTGTACAATCTTGAGGACCTACGTTCAGGTGCCCAGCACCTACACAAAAGCCACTTGTGGCTATGCATACCTGTAACCCCAGCACTGAGGACATGGAGACAGGTGGGTTCTGGGGGCTCACTGGCCATACAGTCTAACCAACTGGTGAGCTTCCAGTTCAGTGAGAAATCCTGTCTCCAAAAAAATGTGAAGAACAATCATACATATACTACACTACACACACGCACACATGTATACGTACACACACAGTGTGACAAAAATGGCAGCTGGGTTCTAGGAAAGAGCATTCAAGGGCTTGGAATGCTGTTCAGTTAGTGGAACACACGCCAGTATGCTGGCAGCCCTGAACTGTTCGCTCTGGTGGTTTGGTTTACAGTTCTGGGACTCCAAGCTTTAATATCTTACACACACACACACACACACACACACACACACACACACACACACACACACAATTCACTTCTTTTGGTTGCTGTTTGTTTTTTTTTTTAAGGTAGGCTCCTATTATGTAACCCAAGCGCTACCCCAAATTTATTCCTTTGTTTTTTATTATGTTTGTTTCCCTTTGTGGGGTTTGGGTTGGATTGGTTTTTTGTTTTGTTTTGTTTTGTTTTGTTTTGTTTGTTTGAGATAGGGTCTTACACTATAGCTTAGGTTAGTCAATAACTCACCATGTAGATAAGGCTAGCCTTAAACTCAGCATCTTCTTGCCTTAGCGTACAGTATGCTGGGGTTATAGGCAGGAGTCAATATATTTGACTAATAGTCACCTTTTTCTTTTTAAAGATTTATTTATTATGTATACAGTGTTCTGTCTGCATGTATGCCTGCAGACCAAAAGAGGGCACCAGATCTCATTACAGATGGTTGTGAGCCACCATGTGGTTGCTGGGAATTGAACTCAGGACCTCTGGAAGAGCAGTCAGTACTCGTAACCTCTGAGCCATCTCTCCAGCCCCTACTAATAGTCACCTTTTAAAAAAAACAAACAAACATTTATTTAGTGGGAGGGCACTTGTGTAGAGGTCAGAGAATAACTTGGATGAGTCAGTTTTCTTTTATCATGTGGGTCCCAGGAATTGAACTCAGGTCTTCAGGCTTGGTAGCATGTACCTTTACCTACTGAGTCATGTTGCCAGTCCACATATTCACTTCCTGGTGTTCCTGTTAACCTGAAAGTTGAGAGTGGAAGGCAGAGTCCTGGTACAGTGGAAACACTTCTGTAAGTTGACTCGAATCTTCTGAATAAAATCCTTGTGCCAGTGTTGAGAGGGAGTGCTCAACATCCCCACTTCAGGGCTCTCCTGATCCTGCCACCACCTGCCAGGGAGCATCAAGTCCTCAGTCCTTCTGTCAGACACAAAACAACCTTCCTCTTTCTGCTTCCATGTTAGGCTTCAAGGCATTGCAGCTTTCCTGTACTGTGTACTCAGGAATATTCTTCCAAATAAGATATTTGCTGGTAGGCAAATGCGGTGACAAAGACTCCCAGAAATCATTTAGCCCCTCTCTCCCTTTCTCTCCTTCCCCCTCTCATTTTAAATATGTTTATCATTTATTTGTATGAGATTATCTGTCAATGCATGTGCACATGTGTGTACAGGTGCCAGAGGAGGCAAGAATAAGGCATTAGATCACTTGCCACTGGAGTTACAGGCAGTTGTGAACTGCCAGACATGGATACTGGAATCCAAACTCTGGTCAAGTCCTCTTAACCATAGAGCAACCTCTCTCTCTCTCTCTCTCCCTCTGAGACAGGGTTTCTCTGTGTAGCCTGGGCTGTCCTAGAACTCACTCTGTAGACTAGGCTGGCCTTGAACTCAGAGATCCACCTGCCTCTCTGCCTCCCAAGTGCTGGGTTTAAAGGTGTGCGCACTCAGCCTGAGCAATCTTTTGAGCCCCATCTCAGTTGTTTTATTTTTCTGAGACGGTCTCATGTAGTCTAGAATATATAACCAAGGATGGCCTTGAACTCCTGGTCCTCCCACCTTTACCACCCAAGTTCTGGGGTTGCAGGCACTCACTACCATGCCTGCTTTCCCTCTTAATTATAACATTATTCAATTCTTCTACTTTATCTATAAGAATACCATGCCTGAGATTAAGATCCCTGCCAAGGACCCAGTTTGTAAACAGATGAACACATAGATCTTTGTGGTCTGTCAGTTCAGGTACTTGACAAATAGGAAATGTGATCGTGTCTGCCCTGGCTTATTCTGAGAACTCTCCACTTCCTTTATATCTTTCAAAACCTACTTTCATGTAAGCGTATAGTTTGCAGAATCAATTTTTTTCTCCAGAGTGTCCCCAAAAGGTCCATGTAGTAATGAGGCGAGCAGGCCTGTTTTTTGTTCCGGCTGCCCGGCTGCCTGGCTAGTTTACACCCGAAATAACCACATAGAAATTGTATTAATTAAATTACTGCCTGGCCCATTATATCTAGCCTCTACTTGGCCAACTCTCATATCCTGATCTAACCCATTTCTACCAATCTGTGTTCACCACAAGGTTGTGGCTTACCGGGAAAGATCCTAACCAGGGTCAGTCTCAGACAGGAGTTTCATGGCATCTGCCACATTGCCCTTT
>PVIU01010840.1:0-67895 GCA_004026605.1 Ondatra zibethicus | reverse complement strand
TACACATACACACCACACACACATACACACCACACACACACACATACACAGCACACACACATACATACACACCACACACATACACACCACATATACATACACACCACACACATACACACCACATACACATACACATACACCACACACACACCACATACACACAACATAATAAGCTTTAGAATTAAAATGTGTGTGTGTTACTGTTTCACCTGCATACATGTCTGTGTACCGTGTATGTGCATGGAACTTTCCCTTCAGAGACCAGGAGAGGGCATCTCATCCTCTAGAACTAGAGTTACAGACAGTTGTGAGCCACCTGGGAACCAAACTAGGGTTCACTGGGAGAGGCCCTGTTTCAAGAAGCAGAGGGAGGAGGAGGAGGAGGAAGAGGAAGAAGAGAAGAAAGAAAAGAAAGAAAGAAATTTTTAAAAAAATCAACAAAAAATTAGCAAATTTCAAGATGTCATTTTATTTTCTGCTGTATAGTCCTCCATTGTGTAAATGTACCACATCTTCTTTATCCATTCTTTGGTCTAAGGACATTTAGGTTGTTTCCAGATTCTGGCTATTAAAAATAATGCTGCTATGAACATAGTTGAGCACATGTCCTTGTGGTATGATTGACCATCCTTTGGGTATATACCCAAAAGTGGTTTTGCTGGCTCTTGAGGTAGGTTGTTTCCTAATTTTCTGAGAAATCATCACACTGATTTCCATAGCAACTATACCAGCACTACCACCAGCAATGCAAGAGTGTTCCCTTTACCCTACAACCTCTCCAGCATAAGTTGTCATCAGTGATCTTGGCCATTCTTATAGGTGAAAGATGGAATCTCAGAGTTGCTTTGATTTGCATTTCTCTGATGACTAAGAATGTTGAGCATTTCCTTAAGTGTCTTTGAGCCACTTAAGAGGGTTCTCTGTTTAGGTCTGTACTCCATTTATTTATTGGATTATTTGTTCTTTTGGTGACCAATTTCTTGAGTTCTTTGTATATTTTGGAGATCAGACCTCTGTCTGATGTGGGGTAGGTGAAGATCTTTTCCCATTCTGTAGGTTGTTGTTTTGTCTTTTTGACCGTGTCCTTTGCTTTACAGAAGCTTTTCAGTTTCAGGAGGTCACATTTACTAATTGTTTCTCTCAGTGTCTTTGCTACTGGGGTCATATTTAGGAAGTGGTCTCCTGTGCCAATGTATTCAAGTGTACTTCCCACTTTCTCTTCTATGAGATTCAGTATGGCTGGCTTTATGTTGAGGTCTTTGATCCCTTTGGACTTGAGTTTTGTGCATGGCGATAGATATGGGTCTACTTTCATTCTTCTACATGTTGATATCCAGTTATGCCAGCACTATTTGTTGAATACGCTTTCTTTTTTCCATTTTATATTTTTTGCTTCTTTGTCAAAAATCATGTGTTCGTAGGTTTGTGGATTAATATTCGGGTCTTCGATTCGATTCCATTGGTCCTCCTGTCTGATTTTAGACCGATACCAGGCTGTTTTCAGTACTGTAGCTCTGTAGTAGAGTTTGAAGTCAGTGATTGTGATGCCTCCAGAAGTTTCTTTATTGTACAGAATTGTTCTGGCTATCCTGGATATTTTGCCTTTCCATATGAAGTTGAATATTGGTCTTTTAATGTCTGTGAAGAATTTTGCTGGGATTTTGATGGGGATTGCATTGAATCTGTAGATTGCTTTTGGTAAGATTGGCATTTTTACTATGTTAATGCTACCTACCCAAGAGCATGGGAGATCTTTCTATTTTCTGATGTCTTCTTCAGTTTCTTTCTTCAAAGATTTAAAGTTCTTGTCATACAGGTCTTCCACTTGTTTGGTTAGAGTTACTCAGAGATATTTTATGTTATTTGTGGCTATTGTGAAGGGTGATATTTCTCTGATTTCTTTCTCAGCCTATTTATCATCTGTATAAAGGAGGGTTACTGATTTTTTTTTAGTTAATTTTGTATCCTGCTACATTACTGAAGGTGTTTATGAGTTGTAGAAATCTTGGTAGAATTTTTGGGGTTAATTATGTAAAGTATCATATTATCAGCAAATAGTGAGAGTTTGACTTCTTCTTTTCCTTGTACCTCCTTGATTTCCTTTTGTTGTCTTATTGCTCAAGCTAGAACCTCAAGTACTATATTTAATAGATATGGAAAGAGTGGACAACCTTGTCTAGTTCCTGATTTCAGTGGGATCACTTTGAGTTTCTCTCCATTTAGTTTGATATTGGCTATCAGCTTGCCTTTATTATGTTTAGGTATGTTCCTTGTGTCCCTGCTCCCTCCAAGACCTTTATCATGAAGGGGTGCTGTATTTTGTTGAAGGCGTTTATAGCATCTAATGAGATGATCATGTGGGTTTTTTTTTCTTCAGTTTGTTTATATGGTGGATTACACTGACAAATTTTCATATGATGAACCATCCCTGCAGCTCTGGGGTGAAGTCTACTTAGTCATGGTGGATAATTTTACTGATGTGTTCTTAGATTTGGTTTGCCAGTATTTTATTGAGTATTTTGCAACAATGTTCGTGAGTGAGTTTGGCCTGTAATTATCTTCTTGGTAATGTCTTTATGTGGTTTGGGTATCAGGGTAATTGTAGCCTCATAAATAGAATTTGGCAGTGTTCCTTCCATTTCTATTGTATGGAACAATTTGAGGAGTATTGGTATTAGTTCTTCTTTGAAAATCTTGTAGAATTCTGCACTGAAACAATCTGGTCCTGGGCTTTTTTGGTTGGGAGACTTTTGATGACTGTTTCTATTTCTTCAGCAGTTATAGGTCTATTTAATTTGCTTATCTAGTCTTGATTTAATTTTAGTAAGTGATATTTATCCAGAAAATTGTCCATTTCCTTTAAGTTTTCCAATTTTGTGGAGTACAGGTTTTCAAAGAATGACCTGATGATTCTCTAGATTTCCTCCATGTCTGTTGTTATGTCCTCCTTTTCATTTCTGAATTTGTTAATTTGGATATTCTCTCTCTGACTTTTGGTTAGTTTGGATAAAGGTTTGTCTATTTTGTTGATTTTCTCAAAGAACCAACTTTTTGTCTCATTGATTCTTTCTATTGTTTTCTTTGTTTCTATTTTGTTGATTTCAGCTCTCAATTTGATTATTTCCTGCAGTCTAGTCCTCTTGGGTGAGTTTGCTTCTTTTTGTTCTAGAGTTTTCAGGTATTCTCTTAACTCACTAGTGTGGGATTTTTCCAGCTTCTTTATGTAGACATTTAGTGCTATGAACTTGCCTCTTAACACTGCTTTCATTGTGTCCCATAGATTTGGGTATGTTGTGTTGTCATTTTCATTGAGTTTTAGGAAGTCTTTAATTTCTTCCTTTATTTCTTCCTGGACCAATTGGTGATTCAAGTGACCATTGTTTAATATGCATGTGTTTGTGGGCTTTCTGAAATTAGTGTTGCTGTTGAATTCTAATTTTAAGCCATGGTGATCCAATAAGATAAATGGAGTTATTCTGATTTTTTTGTATTTGTTGAGGTTTGCTTTGTTACCTAGTATGTGGTCAAATTTTGAGAAGGTTCCATGGGGTACTGAGGAGAAGGTATATTCTTTTGTGTTTGGATGGAATGTTCTATAGATGTCTGTTAAGTCCATTTGAGTCATAACATCTGTTACCATTAATTCTCTGTTAAGTTTCTGTTTGACAGACCTGTCCAGTGGTGAGAGTGGGGTGCTGAAGCCTCCACTATTAGTATGTGGGGTTTAATGTGTGATTTAAGCTTTAGAAGTGTTTCTTTAACATATGAGGGTGCCCTTGTATTTGGGGCATAGATGTTTAGTTTTGAGATTTCCTTTTTATGGATTTTTCCTGTGACTAATATGAGATGTCCTTCTTTGTCTCTTTTGATTGATTTTAATTTGAAGCCTATTTTATTAGATATTAGGATAGCTATACCAGCTTGTTTCTTATGTCTATTTGATTAGAAATTTTTTTTCCCAACCCTATAGAGGTGATGTCTGTCTTTGAAGTTGAGGTGTGTTTCTTGTATGCAGCAAAAGGATAGATTTTGTTTTTGTATGCAATCTGTTAGCATGTGCCTTTTTATAGGTGAGTTGAGTACATTTATATTAAGGGATATTAATGACCAGTAATTGCTAGTTCCTGTTATTTTAGTTTTCATTGTTGGTGGTGTTATTATATGTGTTTTCCCCTTCTTTGGGACTTGCTGCTATGAGATTATCTATTTCCTGTGTTTTTGTGGATGTAGCTAACTTCCTAGGTTTGGAGTTTTCCTTCTAGTACTTTGTGTAGGGTTGGGTTTATGGCTAGGTATTTGTTAAATCTGCTTCTGTCATGGACTATCTTGTTTTCTCCATCTATGGTGATTGAAAGTTTTGCTGGGTATAGTAGTCTGAGCTGGCATCAATGATCTCTTAATGTCTACATAATGCTTGATCACGAGAAGTCAGGTGTAAATCTGATAGGTCTGCCTTTATATGTTACTTGGCCTTTTTCCTTTGCAGCTCTTAATATTCTTTTCATTGTTGTTGTTCTTTATGTTTAGTGCTTTGATTATTATGTGGCAAGGGGACTTTTTTTTGGTCCAGTCTATTTGTTGTTTTTTTTTAAGTTTCTTGTATCTTCATATGCATATTTTTCTTTAGGATGGGAATGTTTTCTTCTATGATTTTGTTGAATATATTTTCTACACTTTTGAGTTGAACTTCTCCTTCTTTTATCCCTATTATTCTTAGGTTTGATCTTTTCATGGTGTCCCAGATTTCCTGGATATTTTGTGTTCAACTTTTGTTAGGTTTAACGTTTTCTTTGACCAGTGAAACTGTTTTCTCTATCATATCTTCAATACTTGAGATTCTTCCATCTCTTGGATTCTGCTGTTTATGCTTGCATTTGCGGTTCCTGATCAATATCCTATATTTTTTATTTTCAGAATTCCCTCAGTTAGTGTTTTCTTTATTGTCTCTATTTTGATTTTCAAGTCTTGAACCATTTCTTTCACCTGTTTGATTGCTTTTTCTTGGTCTTCTTTAAGATATTTGTTGATTTCTCCTAATTTTTTGTTTGTCTTTTCCTCCATTTCTTTGAGAGAATTTTTCATTTCCTCTTGAAGGGCCTCAAACATTCTCCTAATGATGTTTTTTAGGTCATTTTCTTCTGCTTCATCTGTATTGGGGTGTTCAAGTCTTGCTTTTGTAGAGCCACTAGTTTTTGTTAGCTTTGTGTTGCTCTTTCTGGTGTTGAGTGTGTTTCTACTTTGTCTACCCATCTTTTCCTCTGTTGTAGTTGGGACTGTGTCTCTGGTATCAATCTTCCAGGTGCCAGTGGATCCAAGACTCAGATGGTTGCTCCTCGTGGTAGAGTTGGGGCCATGGTTTCAGTCGCCCCGAAGGTCACTCAGCATTCCAGGAGGTTGCTCTGCAATCCTGAAGGTCATTCGCCTCTGTTCTCATGGAGGTCACTTGCTTGAGTCTGCTCCCATGGAGGTCACTGGCTTAGGCCTGCTCCTGTAAAGGTCACTGACTCAGACCTGGTCCAGTGGAGGTGACTGGTTCAGGCTTGCCCCTGTGGAAGATGCTGGCTCAGGCCTGCTCTAGAGGAGGTTGCTGGTTTAGGCCTGGTCCCATAGAGGTCACTGGCTTGAGCCTGCTCCCACGGATGCCTCTGGCTCAGGCCTGGTTCCATGAAGGTCACTGGCCTGTGCCTGGGCCTGGTCCCATGGAGATCGCTGGCTCGGGCCTTGCATTGTGTTGTTTTGAGCAAATGAATATGTTCACCATTACAGTATCCTACAGAGTATGTTTTCCTCTGTGTTGTCTATCACTTTCTCCCCTCCCCATCCATATCTGTAATCTTTTCAGATTTGCTTCACTTTTTAATTTGTACATTTATTAACTTGTGTGTGTGTGTGTGTGTGTGTGTGTATGTGTGTATGTAGTGTGTCTGTTTGTGGCACATGTGGAAGTTAGAAAGAATCTTTCAGGAGTTGGCTCTCTCATTATGTG
Organism: Ondatra zibethicus; assembly: GCA_004026605.1. Classification (NCBI taxonomy): domain Eukaryota; kingdom Metazoa; phylum Chordata; class Mammalia; order Rodentia; family Cricetidae; genus Ondatra; species Ondatra zibethicus. Next base: position 61,909 of record PVIU01010840.1, on the reverse strand, counting down.
AGCTCTGGGGATTGCATTCAGCGAGCGGACTTGGCTATGAGCACTCTTACTCACTGAGCCATCTCACTGGCCTCCAGATTGATATTTCACTTATGAATATGCTTTTAATAGTCTTCCATATCTTTTAAAAAAGATTTATTTATTTAATGTGTATGAGTGCTCTATCTGCATGTACAACTTTATGCCAGAAGAGAACATCAGGTCCTACTAGACATGTTTGTGAACCACCGTGTGGTTGCTGGGAATTGAACTCTGGAAGAATAGACCATACTCTTAACTGCTGAGTCATCTCTCCAGCCCCTCTTCCACATCTTCTTCTTTTTTTTTTTTTTTTTGGTTTTTCGAGACAGGGTTTCTCTGTGGCTTTGGAGACTGTCCTGGAACTAGCTCTTGTAAACCAGGCTGGTCTCGAACTCACAGAGATCCGCCTGCCTCTGCCTCCCGAGGGCTGGGATTAAAGGGGTGCACCACCACCGTCCGGCTTACATCTTCTTATATTTAATAAAAATGCTCGTGTATCCTGTGTGTTAGAACTATAACATCCAGGTGTGGTGGTGTATGCCTATGACAGTCAGCCTGGGCTACAAAAATAAATAAATAGGGTCAGAGCTATTGCTCAACAGGTAAAATCACTTGCCATATACCAGTCTTAGAGCCTGAGCTCAGTCTCTGGAGCCCGTGGTGGAAAGAGAGAACTGACTCCTGAGGTTGTTCTTGACATCCATGCTTGTGTCTATAATCATACAAACACTAATAACAAAATAGAATTTAAAATAAGTAAATAAAAGGGATATAGCTTAGTGATAGAATCCTTGCCTAGAATTTGCAAGCCCCCCCCAAAGACAGAAACCACCAGCATTATAAATCATAAATTATTGGTATCATATATATTCATTACAAAATCCATTGACATAATTTAAAAGACCACTAAATAGAATTTTGGAATTATTGAAATCTAGTCTGTTTTCCAGAACAAATAACTGCAAACAGTGGACCCAGCAATAACTTCACTTTACCAACCACAGTTGATTGATGGAGTAGGTCCAACCGATTCCCAGAGCCTGCTCCTCAAAGGAGAGTCATGATCGAGACACCTGGTCATAGGAAGAGCATGCCAGGAAGGAGTGTGGTCAGGGGAATGCCATGTTCTAGGAAGGTCTGAAAGGCCTTGGCCTAGGGCCAAGGACTAGGTGGAAAGAGGAAGCCATGCAAAGCACAGTGGGAAGCAGAGGTGGGCAGGGGCTAAGTCTGGGGCAGAAAAGGAACTGTGCTTTCCCTTTTGAGCAAGTGAAACCCATTAAAAACCGTTTTTAGGATTGGGAAAGAACAGTGATGTGGCGGGTTCAAACTGCCCGTTTTAAAGGATATGATCGTGAGATGTAGGCCAACTGACTTGAGACACCAGGGTGGTGGAGTATGCGGGATATCTTCCAAGAATAGGTTTTCATCAAAGTGCATGATAGACTCCTAAGGTGTTTTCCAACCTGGCAGCCAGGCAGAATCGACCACTTCCCTGCTTAGAGCCCTCCAGTAGGCCCTGTGTCACATGAGCCTATGGCTAGCCCATACCTCCAGTCCCATAGTCTCTCCTACCTCCTCAGCTCCTGCCTCCTTCCACATCAATGCCGTTGGCCTCCTGTATCCCTTAAAGGTGCCATGCATTTCCTCGTGGTAAAGTTCTCACTTGCTGGTGTTTGTGCTTGGGTTTCTCCATCTTGCAAACATCTCCAAGGCTCCTTCCCTCATTTCCAACAAGTTTCTATTCAAATGGCTTTACCAATGACTCACACTTCATCAGCACTAAGTAACATAGATAGGCTCCTATCTGTAGCCTCTGATGGGATCTCCAAAAAGTGTGGCATGGTGGGACTTGGTTTGGTTATTGGGGCATGCTGCTCTGGGAACTGACTGGTGTCATTCTCATGGGACTTGGAATTATCACGACGAATAGTTCTTATAAAAGAATAAGCCACGGTGGCAGTGGGGGGGAGTAGTTGGTGCACACTTTTAATCCCAGCACTTGAGAGGCAAGGGCAGGTAAATCTCAGTATGTTTGAGGCCAGCCTGGTCTACAAAGCAAGTTCCAAGACAGCTAGGACTGTGACTCAGAGGAATCCTGTCTCAAAACAACAACAATAACAACAATAAAATGAGTAAGACGAAGCTGGGTGTGGAGCTCAGTGATAAAATACTAGCCTAGCACACATAAAGTCCTTGGGTCCATCCCCAGCAACACAGACAAGGCCAATGCAAGAACAAACTTCACCCTTGCATCACTCTCTGGCACCTTCTCTTACCATGTGACCTCTCTCCCTTACACACATGTGCTGGCCATTTTGATGTTAGTTGCAAGGTTCACACTAGAAATGACCTGTGCCAGCTCTGTGCCCTTCTGAAATATGAGTAAAACAAGCCCCTTTTCTTTATTAGGTTACTAGCCCGAAGCATTTCACTGCAGTAATGGAAACTAGATTAATGCATATCTCGGACACTCCTCGTTTCTCCATGGCACTTGTCACCATTTATTTTGCTTTTGTACTTAATGTTTTTCTGTTCCCTCTAGAGTACGAACTCTGTGGAACAACTTTGATTTGTTCCTTGCTGTATCATCAATCCTAGGTGTTCAATGATGATTTGTTAAATCGATGAATGAACGTCTTGATAAGCTCTCCCAGTTCCTCCCCACCTTACTGACTACAGTTTGCTGAACCAAGACTAGCACTTCATGTCCCCATAATTTGCGCAAAAGCTTCCTGGCTCTCTGCCTCGGGGCAAGTTCCAAGAATTGTGCCCAATCTCTCCCATCTTCTCCTTCTCTCTGCACCTCAAGTACCTCCAAGGAGCTGTGCCAACCCGTCACCCGGCAGCTGTTCTTCCCAGGTCACTCGTGTGTTCTATCAGACAATAAGAACAAGGCAAATGCAGCAGGGAGCCACGGGGCTGGACTGGAAGGAACATTTGGTGGCTGTGGCCCAACCACAGAGCTTTGAGGCTTCTCCATGCCAAGGATATTCACAGGGCAGCTGCTGCCACACTGTAAAGCCGTCCCTTGGACTCCATCCTGCTGTTCAATACATAGGATCCATTGCATAGGTAGAGACACCACACTACTCGGTGAGCTACTGACTTTTCTTTTGGAAATGGAACCAGCAAAGGGGAGTGTGGGTCTATCTTAAAGCACACCAGCATCTTTTTTGTTTGCTGAAGCACGGTGTATAGACACGAGAGTAAATTAGGCGAGAAGGTATGAGTTTGCATGTGCCACATTGTGAACAATGGTACGTCACTAAACTTCGTCTGGCCTTGGCACCCTAGCTTTGTGTTTGTTCATTTGTATGTTTCTTCGAGATGGGGTTTCTCTAGGTAACAGCCCTAGCTGTCCTGGACTAGCTCTGTAGACCAGGCTGGCCTCGAACTCACAGAGATCCGCCTGCCTCTGCCTCCCGAGTGCTGGGATTAAAGGTGTGTGTCACCACCGCCTGACGGTGTCCCAGTTTTTAAAATCCTAGTTCCTGTTCTGCGCACCTCTCTGGGACCCTGAGACAACATCAAGCATGCATTTTGTGAGCGGTAGCGCACCATTCTAATTGTTATAAAGAAAACCATTGTTAGTAGTGGTCATGTATGAGAGGCACATGTACACGACCACTACAAGTGCGTCTCTCAAATGCCCTGTAGAATGAAGGCATCACAGGAAAGACAAGTCCGCTCAGCAAGGAAGCTCCATGCACATTGGAGCCTTTCGTTCCTATGGAAACCTTCAGCCCTGCTATCTCTAGACAGGACTTCAGTTACAGATGTATTTCTATGGTAGGAACACACTGACTACCAGAAATTAAATTTTCCTTTTAAAAACGATGATTTTATCCTATGTATATGACTGTTTTACCCAGTTGTGCGTAAGAGCACTGCATGGCGCATGTGCCTGAAGAAAGTGCTGGATCCTCTGGGACTGGATTTATAACAGTTTTAAGACATGATGTGGTGCTGAGAACCAAGTCAAGTCCTCTACAAGAGCATCAAATGCTTTTAACCCACAGACCATCTCTCCAGTCCCTAAATTATCTCAATAATGATGATGGTGGTGGTGACGATAACAAGCAAAAAGACGAATTCTCAGCTGTGAAGACTATTCAAAAGTATCTCTAGGAAGAATTTTTTTGACTAGATGTGGTTTCATATATTTTTAATCCCAATACTCAGAAAACAGAGGCAGACTGATCTTTATGCGTTTGGAGCCAGCCTGGCCTACATAGCAAGTTCCAGCCAGTAGGAACTATACAAACAAACAAACAACAATAACCAACCAACTAAATAAACAAAAACCCCAACAACAAAAGAATTTATTTGGGGGGCTAGGAATATGGCTTAGGGGAAGACTGTTTGCCTGCTTAGCATGCTTGGAACTTTGGGTTTGAACCCCAGCACTAATGAATAAAATAAAATAACCTTTAATGTTGCCTGTGAGATGCTTGGCAGGTAAAGGTGCCTGCTGCCAAGGCCAATGACCTGAGTTTGATGCCGGTGAGAGGAGAAAACCAATTCCCTCAAGTTGTTTTCTCGTCTCTGTGCACATATCATGGCATGATGTGCTCCACCCCAGACACACAATACAGACACTCACACACAATACATAAATGGAAAACTTCTAAATACAAAAGAAAAACGATTGCTTTGTGCAGTTTTGGGTGCACACTCATTTGAAGTGTTTATCTATCTAGATATCTATCCAGAAACTAGGCATGGCGGCTCATGCTTGTAATCCATACACTCAGGAGGGTCACAAGGTTGAGGGCAGCTTGAAGTATACAGCAAGACTCACTCTCTCCCACCCCTCTCTTTCACACAGATAACTGAGAATTGTGCCCAGGGGAGCCTGGGGCTAGACAAGCAAGCACTCTACCACTGAGCTAAACCCCAGCACACCACTGCAGCAGGCTTTCGTGGGCCACCAGCCCCCAAATCATGAAAAGAAGACTTATTATTAGTTATGAGTGCTCGGCTATAGTTTAGACTTGCTCCACTAGCTCTCATAACTTAATTTAACCTATTTCTCTTCATCTATGTTTTGCCTAGTGGTTTTTTTTTGTTTTTGTTTTTTTGTTGTTGTTGTTGTTTTTTTTTTTTTTTTTACCTTTCTTTCATTCTGTATGTCCTACTTTTCTGCTTTCTCTGTGTCTGCCGTCTGCCTGGCTGGCTGTCCCTGAACAGCTCCCTCTTTCTCTCTCATGCCTAGATTCCTCCTCCTACTTAATCTCTCTGCCCACCAGTCCTGCCTATCCCTCAGCTGCCTAGCTATTGGCCATTCAGCTTTTTATTAGACCAATCAGGTGCCTCAGGCAGGCAAGGGGAAACAAATGCAACACATCTTTACATAGTAAAACAAACGCATCACAAACAAATGTAGCACATCTTGGTTAAACAAATATTCTATTCTATGGCATACCACCATGGCTAGCTACTCCACATAACTTTATTTTAGGCAAATGGTTTAATTAAATTGATGTGTTAAAGTGCAATGTCGGGGCTAGAGAGATGGCTCAGCGGTTAAGAGCACTGACTGCTCTTCCAGATGTCCTGAATTCAATTCCCAGCAACCACATGGTGGCTTACAACCATCTGTATTAAGAGCTGGTGCCCTCTTCTGGCCTGCAGGCATATATGCAGGCAGAACACTGTATACACAATAAATAAATAAATAAATATTAAAAAAAAATAAAGTGCAATGTCATAAAAGAAAATGTCATCATCTTTGCTGAGGAGTATGAGCAAGACTGTGTCCTTCCTTGTTTGCCATTTGCCAGCATGACATTGTTGTGTATAGCTAGAGGAAGGCTACAAACACGCTGCTGTTTCTGGGTAAAAAGAGCAGGTGGGCATGGGTGAAATCTGAACTAAAAGCCCTGCATGATCTATGTGTCTCTTCCCTACATGAAGACTCAAGACTATCAAGACTATCTGAGGTTTGCCTTGGGTGGTTGATTCTGAGAATTAGGTAAACCTGTGACCTGTGTGTCACTCTAATGAGGCTTTCTGATGCACTCTGATGTCAGCTGCCAAATAATTATCATCCATCTGAGACCTGAACTATGGCCTTGGTATCTTCATTCCACACGCCATGACTCAGCTGGTGTATTGGCAGGTTGTAGTTGGGGAAGGAGGAGAAGCCTGCCTACAAAGTAGGCCTTGGCTATGCGGTTCATGGTTACAGTTTGGTGAAACAAATTTACTTCAACTAAATGGCTATCATAAGGACAAGAGGTTCTCCAGGAATCCAACATCAGCCTTATCTGAATAGCATGAAATGCCAACATGGGCTCCTCACTGGAGCCAGGGTACTCGCAGAGCTTTCTGAGAAACCAAAGAGATAGAAACTTCTGATCTGCTGGGTCATGTTTGCAGTAGCTGGGAGGGACTGGCACATGCCTGGTAGTCCTGCCTCTGTCACCTGAGGCCATCATTCTGTCCTCAAGGGAACTGAGAACACCCTTAGAACTCACCAGTGAGTGCCGGTCACTCCTATGTTCGGCAGCTGGGAGACCCTGTTGCCTTCCATGTGTGTTTGGGTCATACAACACACTAAGCCTATGAAATGAAATAGCTACATTATATAATTTACAATAATCAGCCCTAGATAGATTTCTGCAAAATGTTTGTTGATAACTTCCTCCAGTGTCCCGAGACATTTTACAAAGGGTCATTGTCAGTGCTTCAGAGAGAAAGAAAAATGAGATAGTCATCTATACTATTTCTCCATTCTAGTGTTGCATGTGCTTGGAAGCCAACCAGGTTTCAAATAGGGTTTAAAATGTCAGCCAGAATGTACTGAATATATAGCAGAGACCCAGATTAAATTTCCGTTGGCTTGCTAACATAGATTGGACTTGGGGTTAGTGTGTGTGTTGGGGGAGGAAACAGTGACTGGTTTTAATAATATAATTCCTTGCCCTTTACTCTTTTCTTACTTTCTCCTTCAATTTGTACCCTTCTGTGCTTTTTTTTCGCATATCCAGGGCGTTGAGCAATAATAGTGTCTTGTTTGAAGTTCCTTTAAAAAATGACCATGAAAAGAAACCAGTTATCAAATCACATACATTTCTCTATACCATAAGGGATGTGTATGTGGGGGGGGGGCATACCACAATTCACAGTTAGAGAATTTTTTTTCCTGAAATTGAGCAAACGTGTCAAATTCCCCCAACAAAGACCAATTTGCTTAAATCAACTCTGAAATCATTCATTACTTTGGAACTTCAATGCACAAGAATATTCTGTTTGGTGGAGGTTCCTAGTCGGATGGAGGTTCCCAGTCAGATGGAGGCTCCCAGTCAGATGGAGGTTCCCAGTCAGATGGAGGTTCCCAGTCAGACGGAAGGGATACTCAGAACACTGTACCTGCCCTGCTGCCACACTTGGCAGAATAGAGCCCTATGCTGCCAACTTCCTTCTTTTCCATTCTTTAAAAACAAAACAAACAGAAAAACTGTTTGGCAGTCCTGGGGATGGAGCTGCACCATAAATATAGCCCTCTTTTTGCCATTTTTTCTTTTTGATCTGCTCTGAGAAATGCCCCCACCTTTGCGTTTGGTATAGTGAGCAGGTCAAGGGGGAAGCATAGTGGGCTGCCTGCTTGGCAACCACGAGGCCCTGGGTTCAACTGTCAGCACTAGAAAACATTGGGCTCCCCGCTCTTCTGCATTGGAACCAGGATTGAAACCCAGCCAACAACAGGACATTCATGCTTCTTCAGCCAGCAAAAGATCACCATAACCATACATGTTCAACTCCTGAGGAATTCCAAGTACCTTTTATATACGTGGCTTAATTTACAGGCACAATTGTGTGTGTAGCTGAGCTGCCGTCGCAACACCGTCACGCCTTGACCTTACAGCTGATGGTAGACGGGGAGTTGGGAGAGGGCTCCGTGGAGAAGAATGGTTGCTGTGCCAGCAAGAGGGCCTGACTTCAAATCCTCAGTACCCACATACAAAGCTGAGCGCATGTCTACAGCTTCAGGGCTGGAAGTGGTGGAGACCAAGGATGGCTGGTTTCTAGCTGGTTATTTCTGAAAGGACCTAGTCTCCAGTTCAGTTAGACCCTGCCTCTAGGGAAGAAGGCAGAGAGTGACAGAACAGGACACACCATGTCCTCTTCTACATATGCTCACGTGGGCAAGCACACACATGTGCACATGCATACACCACCCACGTACAAATAAACAACTCTAAAAATAACATCTTTAAAATATATTTATCTATCTGTACTAACTTTAGAAAAAGTACAAACCTAAACTAGGACACATTTTTTAAAAGAGGCTTTTTTTGTTGTCATTCCTGTTTGCTGTTAAAGTTCTTGCCATGACCTACTTCCTAAATGACCAAGCTATTAAAGTATTTATGTGTGTGAGTGTATTTACAATTAAAAGTCAAAAGAAAAAAAAGATCTTTTGCCCATATGATTGCAATGAATTCTGTTTCATTCAAAAGTTTTAGTGGCTCATTAAAAGGATTTTAATATCCTCTAATGCATTTGTCTATTCTTTATCAATAAAAACTCAGGAGTCAGATATTGGGGTGAGAACTGACCGATCAGAGAAGCTGCGAAGTGACCAATGACTTCCTATCTCTTCCTTCCTCCAGCCAAAAGGACCGAGATTCTCTCTAAGCCCCGCCCTACTACTTCCTGTCTCCATCTGTCCTCAGTCCTCCAAAACCTCTATCTTGGTCCTATCGTGTCTAGCTCCGCCCTCTGAGTCAAAGCAAACTTTGTTGTCAGAATGCGATCATAATATCACATAACAATCCTCTTTATGCATAGGACATGGTCGTCCTGTGGTTTTCCTTCATGGCGCTCTACCTGGACTGCTACCTCATCTTCTCCTGCCCTGACTACAGCTGCATGTGCCTGCTTCTTCACAGTAACACCCTACAACACTTTGCCAGGAGCCATCTTAGTTGAAGTGATACTGACATCGCCCGGGGCAGTCGCGCAGGCCTAACCAGGATGTTTCCCACAAAAAATAGATGCTATGGGAAGACCAGGCTTGTATCTTCTCTTTCAAGATGGTAAGTTGTTCTTTTGGGTCCCCTCTTTAATTTTCTTTTCAAGTAGGAGTGGCCGATAAATAGTTGCAAACCAACCCACTCTCCTCTGTGACCTTGGCCAAGTTGCTACCCTCTCTGATCCTTGGTCCCTTGAGTCATTACATTTTGTTTTGTTTTGTTTAACTTCTGCTGTTGTAAAACATTTAAAAATGATATTTAAATGCAAAGAAATTATGAACGATGAAAGGATACTTAAATGTAAAGCTGCCCTCCCAATTTTAAAGTAAATGTTAGGTATAATTATAATTGCACTCATAATGCTGTAGTCCATGATGCAGTAGAAGAAAGTGTGCAAATGACAAAGTGGACTGAGGCTCTGAGCTGGCTCCAGACCCTTCTGTGACACTGATGCTTGACAAACTAGCAAGCACACGAACGCGTTCCAAAAGTGATCGTTAAAGTTGGTATTAAGTTATGCTGTTGCCTAGCAAACCACCTTCAACCTGATTGACAGAGTCAGAAGTAGGTCAGTGGCCAGCAGGCTGTGCTGAGGGTAATGGGGAGCAATTGCTTCATGGATACAGAGCTTTGGCACGGGGTGATGGAGACCTCCAAGATTGATGTCGCTGTTGGTTGTGCAGCAATGTGTTTGCACCTACTGCCAGTGGACTGCATTCTTGGAAATGGTTAAAGCTGGCCTGGGGAATGCTCGGTCGTAGAGAGCATCGTTAGCCATGGTAAAATTTGTACATTAGAAATGCAACACTTTTAGAATCGGATTGTGGGCAGAGCTTCTCAGGTTGATGTCTCTTGGGACAGTGTGACAAGGAGTGTCCTCGTTTGTTCTGTTGGTGGGGCACTCCGAGCAGAAGGCCTCTCAGCCTCCAAGGCCCCTCTCTACATGTGTTCTGTCTGTGACTAGATGGCCTAGACAGTTCTTTGTCTTCTTTTTCTTTTATATATATATATATATATATTAAAGAATTTATTTATTCATTATGTATACAGTGTTCTTCAGGCCAGAAGAAGGCCCCAGATCTTACTAGAGATGGTTGCGAGCCACCATGTGATGCTGGGAATTGAACTCAGGACCTCTGGAACAGCAGGCAGTGCTCTCAACCGCTGAGCCCCTTTGTCTTCTTTTTCTATGCAATGCTGGGAGCCAATCCAGGGCCTGGTGCGCGCCAGACAAGTACGCTACTACTGAGTGACATTCTCACTCAGCTTCGACTTCTTCAGAAAGCAATTAGGATCTAAGAAGAATGAGATGCTCCAGACAGCTTAAGGCTTGGCTTGAAGTCCCATAAAATTAATTACACCAACTCTTCTTGCTTCAATGAAACCATCATTCTGCCACAGATTCCACGAATTAGCAAATGACCTACGATTTCAGAAGCCAGTGGCTCCTTTAGGGCCAGTATACACGACAATCTACACACACAGTCTCTGTATCAGTTTGCTACCCTGTCTCCTTACCTTGAATTCTGTTCTAATGCACCCTCTAAGACTAGCAGGATCGTGACTATGAGGATGGACTCTGAGACTTCAAATCTCAGCTCTGCCATTTGTCACGAGACCTGTATCAAGTTATTTGTCCTCTCTGTGTTTCATTTTTCTTGTTGAATTAAAAAGAAAATGAAACAAAAGGAAGAGGCCATGACTCTTCCTAAGGTAAAATAGACTTTGCTGTAGACAGAAGGGGGAAAGCAGACAGAGGGAAGAGTCCAGGCTGAACGTGGTTGGCAGACTAAACTGGACCATGAGAGGAGAGAAGGGAAGGGAGGGCTAAAGGGAAGCCCAGGCCCTGGGAGGGAGGCGTTTAGGGTGGGGGCAGGGTGCGAAGTGCTGGGAGGAGCCACAGGTACAGAGTGAGGTTCGTCTCAGGTTCCTTGCAACTTCTAGAAAATTAGTCTGGGGATAGTATATATGCCATCGTGATGATGTGAGGATGGAGAGAGCGAATATGAATTAAAGAGAAACAAGAAAACTTGGAAACAGCACCTGAGCCAAGCCCAGCAGCACAGCTCTGTCAAACCAGCACTCTGGATCGCGAGGCAGAAGGACTGTCCCAAGTTCAAGACCAGCCTAGGCTACATAGTGATCCATTATTGCTGGATCAGGCCAGCAAGAAGTACATAGGAAGACCCTCTCTCAAAAACTAAACAAAAGCAGTCAGTAAGCAGCAGCCCTCCGAGTCTCTGCTCCACTTCCTGCCTCCAGGTTCCTGCCCTGACCTCTCGGGATGATGGACTGAAGACTACAGGGTGAAAGACACCCCCACCTACCACCACCGCTAGACAAAGCAAAAACCCCTGCTAAACTGGTGCACAAAGAATGAACTCTATAAACATTTGCTATTTTTTTAAATTATTTATTTATTTTTATTTAATGTGCATGGGTGTTTTGCCCGTATATACTCTGTATGAGGGTGTTGGATCCCTTGGAACTGGAGTTACAGACAATTGTGAGCCACAATGTGGGTGCTGGGAATTGAACCCAGGTCCTCCGGAAGAGCAGCCAGTGTTCTTAACCACTGAGCCATCTCTCCAGGCACGCATTTGCTATTATTGGTGCTGTCACTGCTGACGTTAATAAACATAAAAATAAGTGTGGTCAGAAGGGAATGCTTGCCGGGCGGCGGTGGCGCACGCCTTTAATCCCAGCACTCGGGAGGCAGAGGCAGGCGGATCTCTGTGAGTTCGAGACCAGCCTGGTCTACAAGAGCTAGCTCCAGGGCAGGCTCCAAAGCCACACAGAAACCCTGTCTCGAAAAACCAAAAAAAAAAAAAAAAAGAAAGAAAGAAAAACAACAACTACAAAAAAGAACTAAGTGTTAGGATTGATCTTAAGAGAAGCATCTCAGCCAACGCATTTAATTCCAATCAGACCAAATTAGATTGAATAAAAAAATGCCCATGTTTAATAAATGCAGCGCTCCCGGGTGGCTGGGAGCATGGCAGAGGGGGGTGGCACATCACGCAAAACCCGAAAACCAAGTTCTTTTTCTCCGCGGCAACCTAAATAGCCTGTGGGAGTGGTCCTGACCTTCACTGGGGAGGGGTCAACGTTTGGCGGGATTTTCCGAAGGTGGAGTCCGGACCAAGGCAACTCCCAGGGGGACGGGCTTGAGGTGGAGCTTTCTGCTCCATTGACGCCCCAAGGATGAATTCCAGGGTCTTGGGTGACGCTTCCAACCCAAACACCCCAGAGTTCTTGGTATAGAGCTGTCAGGTCTTACTTTTGACCAAACATCCCAGAGTCCTTGGATATAGGGGTGTCAGGGGTCTGGGTTCTCACTTTTGACCAGACACCAAGTAAGACAGGCAGGGTGGAAACTGCCCGGGACTGCCCTGCCTCACAGAGTTCTCACATTTAAATCTCTGGCTGACACGTAAACTCCTTTCCTTTTGTTCTGCTCACAGGAGACACGGAGATCAGCTGATCAGCATCTCTGCACGATAATCCCCCAAGCACCTGAAGACCGTTGTGGGAGCTTCAGGATCTGAGGAGGCTAATCTGCACCGGGGTAATTGAGTTGACGCTATGTTTAAATGCACGTAAGTCTGCAGACCCCGCATGATTACAGGGTTAGAAATGGGTGCTTCCCTTCCCTCCACTCCCTTGGGTAGCTGGAGTCTCAGGACTTGATTTCCTAGGATCCCTAGAGAGGGATCTTTGCTTCCTTTGACGTTAGACCTGAAATGGGCTCGTGAGGACCAGGGGCTCTGAGATGCCCTGTGTATGGCTCTCCTCTGACACAAAACAATGGCTGGGGCCAAGAGCCGGCGTGTTGAGCATCTCATTAGCACCTATTGTTAGTATGGAGTTCTTTCTGAGCTCACCCGCGGCTCTAATCCTTAGTCCTGGGAGCACCTTGCAAAGCTCAGCTCCCTGAGCTGTCTGCAGTGCTAGCCGGTTAGTTTGGAGGAAAGCTGTATAGAGTATTTTATTAGAGGCAGAATGCCTGGGTTCACGTCCAGACTCTGGGACCTTGAAGGAGTCATTTAACTCAGTTTCTTCATCTATAAAATGGTCTTGAAGTTGATAGTAATATTATGTTATAGGGTTGATTGAAATTTAAAAATACAAACCTCTTAACAGGGAACACACAAATCTCAAAGTAAGTTTTAAAGAGGCTCCTGGGGGCCAGCACGTTGGTTCAACAGTAAAAGCCTTTGCCATCATGCCCAACGGTCAGAGATTGATCCAGGAAACGCAACGCATATGGGGGCAGACAACTTGCTCCAACAGACTGCCCTCTGGCTCCTTTCCTACCTCTGGGTCACACCCGCGTCCACTAAGTCTTTGATTCTGGACTCTTCTTCATTTTTATCTTGTTACGAACTCAGAAGTCCTGACTCTGGGTCCAAACTCTTATCAGCATTAATAGAAAAACATCGTAATACAGAGAGAGAGAGAGAGAGAGAGAGAGAGAGAGAGAGGGAAAAACAGATTTATTTGCAGTTTTAGTCAAAAGTGAGTAAAGAGAAACTCTCAACCTGTCTTCACCTCGCTCATAGCAGCAGGGGAGCTTACAGCAGAAGCACCACAGAGGCCAGGACATGCGCATATGGAGACAGTCTTGCTCCTGGGAGATTAGTGTTCTGGTGTCAGGACTCCTGCAGGCAGCCCATTTTCACTCCCCATGGAATTTTCCTAGAGGAATTCTAATTCCTCCCACTTACAATATGACTTTCCATATGTTTTTCATCCTTTGATCAAATTACTTTCAAATCTCTATCTCTAAGCTATTTCTCCTTCTCCTCCTCCTTTTCTTCTTCCTTCTCCATACATTTCTTTATCTGAATGGTCCAAGTTTCCTAAGTTTCAAAAGGCCTAAAACTTCTGCCTAGGATGGAATATTACTTGATGTCAGACTAGCCACCCATCATTTAAAACCATCATTAGCTATCACTTTGCACCAAGTTGGGGAAGGAGAGGGAAGCAGAGCAGAGTGTAGAGGGAGGTTGTTGAAGCAGCAAGACAGGGGATGGACTAGAAAGGCGGTAAGATGGACACAATTTCACTAAATCAGACAGAATACATGATTCAAATCCTCAAGAATTGACCCACAGACAGGACAAGTCTGTGGTCCTTGAGTATAACATGGCGGCCTGCTTGTTGGGGTTTCTGTCCTGCCCGGTTCCCACAGTCATTAGGTCCCAAAGAATCACACAGAAGGTCTACATAAGTTATAAAACTGATTGGCCCATTAGCTCAGTCTTCTTACTAACTCTTATAACTTATATTAACCCATTATTCTTATCTATGTTAGCCACATGGCTTGGTACCTTTTTCAGCAGGGTAGGTCACATCTTGCTTCTTCCGTGGTCTGGGCAGGACTGTGGAGGAAGCTTCCTTCTTCCCAGAATACTCCTGTCCTCATTGCCCGCCTCTACTTCCTGTCTGGTTGTCCCACCTATACTTCCTGCCTGGCTACTGGCTAATCAGTTTATCATTAATATAGACCTCTGTGTGATTTCTTTGTGGCTAAACGGCTGTGGGAGCTGGTGGGAGGACAGAAACCAGGCAAGACAGAACCCTCAACCACCACTTGAGAGAAGAAAAACTTGCTCCAGCTCATTATCTGGGGCAATCTCCTGAGGGAAAAGCTATGAACTGAGGTCTAAGGAAGGAGGAGAGGAACTGCTGAACTCTAGACTAGGAGCCTCGTGGAGACTCCTTGGATACCTGCTGACCTGTGGAAGATGACCAGACCCAGCTTCTATCCGCTGAAAGCTGAGCAGAGATGCTGGAATTAAGCATGGAGACACTGGAAGTGCGGCTCAAGGAGTGGAAAACCATGTTAACACTTCACTGATAACATCCAGATGGGATGGCAGAAGGATAACATCAGAAAATGTTTGTCTTCCTTTCTTTTCCCAGTTGCTGTGATGAAAGTACCCTGACCAAAGCAGCTTCAGGGACAAAGTTTATTTTATTTGACTCCCAATTCTAGGTTTCAGACCATCATTTGCAGGGAAGTTAAGATGGTAGAAGGCCTGAAGCAGCCAGTCATGTTTTAGTCATAATCAAGAGCAGAGGGCAGTGAATTCCTGCATGCGTCTTATTGCTCCGTTCACATTTCCATTCAGCCCAGGGCCCAGCCCATGAGATACCGCCAACCACATTCATGATGGGTCTTCCCACCCAAATTAAACCACGTAAGACAGGCCTGTGCCAAGGCCCATCTCTCAGATGATTCTGGTTTTAGTGAGTTGATAATTAACACTAGCTAACACAATGTTTGAGAGCAATATTTATTGCAGTGCTCTCCCTTGAGAGCAGTACCACCGCCCCCTGGAAATCTGCCAGAGGCACTATTGGAAATGAAAACTCAGGGGCAGGGCTGGAGACACAGCTCAACATTGGCTGCTCCTACCGAGGACCCGGCTTCAGTTCCCAGCACTCACAAGGTGGACTGAAACTATTCATATAGTTCAACTCTAGTTCCAGGAGCTCTAATACCTTCTTATTTCTGTGGGCATCAGGCATGCACATGGTACACATACATATATACATACTTGTAGGAAAAACACTCATTCACATCAAACAAATAAATGTCATTTTTTTTTAATTCAAGGACTCTACCTTAGACCCACTGAATCAGAAACTTAAAGAACTGTTTCGTGCAGTTCTTTGACATTTTGTTTAGACAGGTTCTCACTCTGTAGCTCTGGCTAGTCTGAAACTCACTATATTGACTGTTAATAACTCATATTAATCCTCCTGCCTCAGCCTGCCAAGTGCTGGGATTACAGTTATATGCCATTATACCTGGCTTTCCTGTTACAGTCAGACACAAACTGAAGTTTGAGAAACATTGCTCTAGAGAAAAGCCTACACACACTAACTCTGTGTGATCAAAATCTAAAACTAAGCTCTGACAAGATACCTAGAACAGAGGCAGGTTCAATAATAGCAGCACTCAGGAGACCAAGACAGGGGAGCCATGATTGTGAAGCCAACATAGGCTGCATTAAGAAAAAGAAAGGTTCCAGGAACACTTGTGTGGAGGCCCAAAAATGTGAGCCTATTTCCACCTTGACCAAAAGTCTGAGAGTTGGAACTTACGTCTATTCATTCAAGGTTATTGTGTTTCTACCGCAAAGGTCCCACCTAGATTTAGATCAGAGAGTTCTGTTCTCTCAAGATTATTGTCAGTAGGTGTGGCTAATAGCCAGATCTTGAATTTCAGAAATAGAGAAGTAGATAGTTTCTACCTCAAACAAAAGTCTAAGGATCCAACTAAGGTTCCAGTACCCTTAAGGAGATAACACTGGATTCCACCCAGGGAGTGGTTGGTTTGCCTACAGAATGTTTTGGTCTAGGGTGTGAGCTGACTTGTTTTGTTCTATCAACAAAATGTTTAACTATGAATGTAGCCTGCGACCTTCAACTGGTCTGCTCATTTCCTTGTATCATGTTAATGCAGTTTTTTATCTTACTCCTACCTCTTGGGGTCAGGGTATTTTAAGCAATTGGAAATTAAACATGGGTGATTTCAATATTCACTGGAACTCCCTCCCGGTACTATTCTATAGTTTCTGGCTTATTATTTTCACATCTTCATACTCTTTGCTTATATTTCTAAACCCCATGCTCCTACCCCAGCAAGTGGTATTTTTGTCGAGGATGGTCCCCAACATGCTCTGTTTCTTTCCCACCTCCTGGACAACTCCTTCTATTGCCTTTTTCTGTGTCTTACCTTTCATTCAGTCATGAATTTGAGGGTTTCCCCCAAGAGTCTTTGATTCTGGACTCTTCTTCCTTTTGTGTTGTTACAAGAGGCCAGCCATAAGGCCTGGTTCTGGGTCCAAACTCTCCAGAAATTGAGTCAGAGATTGGATTTAGCAGACAAGAACATAAAGCAACTATTGTAAACACAGCTAACAAATTAAAGGAGAATATAATCTCATTGAACAAACAGGCAGGAAACTTGTGCCACCACACTTGGCTGTGTGGAGGAGGGGGGTGATCGAATAGAGCATCCACTCCCTAGCCCAGGCTGGTCTTTTTTTTTTTTTTTTTGGTTTTTTGAGACAGGGTTTCTCTGTGGCTTTTGAGCCTGTCCTGGAACTAGCTCTTGTAGACCAGGCTGGCCTCGAACTCACAGAGATCCTCCTACCTCTGCCTCCCTAATGCTGGGATTAAAGACATGCGCCACCACTGCCCTGTGCCCAGGCTGGTCTTGAACTTGCACCAATCCTCCTTCCTTAGTCTCCAAAGTGCTGGGACTCTAAGCATGACATACCATATCATGCTTATCTAACAGCTTCTCACAGGAACTCATGGCAGAGCTGTTGAGAACCACATCAGTCAGTCTGATGGCAGTGTCCCAGTGAGCTAATTACCTCCCACAAGGTCCCACCACTTCCCAACTCGGCTACACTACACTGAGGACCAAATGTTCAGCGCGTAAGCTCAAATCCTGTCTGTAAGCAGCTTTCTCATTTACAGCGCATCAGTTTCTCCTGGTGTCGAGCACGGTCAGCTCTCCACAGCCTGGACGGGACTGCTTCTCTAGCCTCATCTTCTGCTGATACCCCAAGGTCCCTAGGATTCCATGGCCTTCAGTAGCCATCCTGCGCTAGTTACCTTTGTGACATTTGTCATCAAAGGCCGTTCCTCTGCTGACAGTGTCTTTTCTTCATTTGCCTACCAGGCTGTCTTCAACACTGCTCAAACAAGCTAGATTCGTGGCTCAGTTTGTAGAGTGCTTGCTCAGTATGCACACAGAACCCCGGATTTTATCCTCAGCACCACGTAAACCGGCAGTAGTCTTACACACCGGTGATCCCAGCACTAGAGGTGTGGAGGGAGGATGAGAAGTCAGATGTCATCTTCACTACATAACCAGACCTTGGAGCCAGATATGTATGAGGCCTTGTTTCCAAACAGAGGCCCAGAAAAACAGCTCAAAGAGTCCCTGTTTTATGAGTCTACCCAACACTTCAGATGGTAATAGGAAATCCTTCCCTATTTTATGCTAATTATTTATTTGCTGCCTGTTTTTACTAGGCTTTGGCCCTCAAAGGCAAGAACCCAGCGTGTGTCTTTGTATCCTCAATGATTAGCATAAACCAAACATGAGCATCAGCGAGCCCTGTACTTACTGGCTGTTTATTGAAAGAGTGGATAAACAAACGCTTACTAAAATATCAATGTGGTTGGAATTGCAAATTTATCTTCTTAAATATAAAACAAACCTAAAGGTAGAAAATATTATCAAAAGCAGCACACGCTAAGGTACTTTATAGCTCAGTATTCTTTATTTTGAAGATTACAGTACTGACCCTAAAATGTAGACATATAGGTAAGTCATGATTGCCATTTAAGAGTAGCGGAATGGGCCAGGCCTGGAGGCTGGCGTCTGTAACTCCAGCTCTTGGGAGGCAGAAGCAGGTGAATTACTATAAATTCGTGGGTAGCTACTTGTGTAGTACTTGGCTACACAGTAAGTTCCAGGCAAGCTTGGGTTATGTAGTGAGACTGTCTCAAAAGACACACACACAAGCACACACACACACACACACACACACACACACACAGAGAGAGAGGCAGACAGAAGACAGACAGAGACAACCATGGTTAGAATACAATTTCTTTGATAGACTGGGGAATAAGTCAGTGCTAGAGTGCTTGCCTAGAAAAGAAGGAAGAGGAGAAAAAAGAAAGGAGGGGAGGAGGAGAAAGGAGAACATGGCTTGAAGAATCGCTGCTCTTTCTACAGCACATTTTCCCCCCTTCCATCTTCAGCATTCTTAGAACCAGTTATCTCCACTTCACTCCCATCATCAGCCTTATGATTGGGGAAGAGACTACCTGAGAATTCCAATCAACTTTCCCTTCTTCACAATTTAATCAGTGTGGACCACAATAGCTTCTAGAATCTAGATTGTCCACTGCTATCAGATTAGCAAGATTCTTCATCTAATAGTAAAACTTCTAAATAAGAGAACTCAAAAGCCCTAAGGAATAATGAACATATGTTCACTAAGATTCTCAAAGACCAGATGGGCTAAGGATGGAGATGAGGGTGACCTGTAATAACTGAGTCTGGAAATAGGGCTTTAAATGGACCTGCACATACTCTGTGCAGTAGAGCCCATGGGCTCCTAGTGACTTGGAGAAAAAGTCCACCCAGAAAACCGCCTATGCAGGTTATAACTTCAGAAGAAAAGAAAATGAAGGCTGGTGGTTAGGAGAGGCATGACTCAGCATTCAGCCCCAGAAACAACACGTCGACTTCCTCCACATTGGGCCAGTTCCTGGGCTGGAAGAAGTCCTCCCTCCACACCCTCCTGTACACCCCTCCTTACTCTTTCAAATTCATGTCTCCCCCAATTGAGTATTGTTTTCTTATTACCCCTTCCCCAAAGGCAAAGACAGCTCCAGCCAATAGTCAGTGACTGCAAAGTAGAAGATTTAAGATTGCAGATAAGAAAGCTTGAGCAACCACACAGCCTTGCTAGTGTTGGTTGGAAAAATATGTCATATGATACGGCACATCCACCTGTTTCAGGTTTGAATAGCTGTGCAGCTATCCAGGAGTTCTGCCCAGGGTTTAGCATATTGTGTCTATGAAGAAAAAAATGCTCCTTCCCAGTAGAAACCAAGCTCAGAGTATGCTTTCCAATGGCAGTAGATTGAGCCAGGTGTAGCTGTATAGGACTATAATGCCAGCACTTGGGAGGTGGAGGCAGGAGGCTCAGACATTCAAGGTCATCTCCCTCTACAGAGTGAATGGAACCCAGGTGTGACTCAGTGTAGTTATTTTTGTTTCTTTGTTGGTTTGGTTTTTTTCTTTTACCCTTTGCAGGGGCCAGTCACCCAACTCTCAAATAAATACATGGAGGCTTATGAATGTCCAGCCTTAGCTTGACTTGTTTCTAGCCAGCTTTTCTTAAATTATCCTGTTTCTGTTTAACACTTGCCTCTGTGCTTTTTGTTTTGTCCTTTGTTGTTGTTGTTGTTGTTTGTTTTTTGTTTGTTTGGTTTTTTTTTTTCCGAGACAGGGTTTCTCTGTGAAACAGTCCTGGCTGTCCTAGAACTCACTCTGTAGACCAGGGTGGCCTCGAACTCACTGAGATTTGCCTGCCTCTGCCTCTCAAGTGCTGGGAGTAAAGGCATGCGCCACTGCCAGCTCCTCTGTGCTTTCTTCCTTTCTTACTCCATGGCTGGCTGTGTGGCTGGCCCTTGGTGACCTCCTGTTCCTTGCTCCTTGTTGTTATCTGGAGCCTAGATTTCTCCTCCTCTTCATTTTCTTTGCCTGGCAGCCCCACCTATCCCTCTCCTGCGTAACTATAGGCTGGTCAGCTCTTTATTAGACCAATCGGTGTTTTAGGCAGGCAAAGTAACACAGCTTTACAGAGTTAAACAAATGCAACATTAAAAAAAAGGCAATACATCTTTGCTTCATTAAACAAATATTCCACAACATAAGCAAATGTAATATATCTTAAACTAATATTCCACAACAATTCATGTCATAGGCTTGGCAGCGAGCACCTTCCCTTATTGAACCATCTCAGTAGCTTCAATATTAAGTCTTACTAGTGAAGTATCCTTAATGTTAATTAGTACAGATTAGTACAGTTGATTAGGACTCACAAGTAGTTGCTGGTCCTCCATTTTCTGAACATAGATTTCAGGCAAAAGACCAACGACCTGACAGACATTTTTTATTTCAGATATAAATGAATGATAAAAATAGAAATTGCAGGCTTGGTGAAATTATTTGCTGATATTTCGTCTAGGGTTTCAGAGATGGAGATATATCCCAGCTCTAGCCAGTCATTGTTTGATCTGGGGGTGCCATGGTAGCAGGAAAAGAAAGTCAAATATTCCTCTGGTCCAGATCTGTATCAGGGGGCAAGATGACTCAGAGGGTAAGCACGCTCGCTGTGTGAGCTAACAACCAGTCTGTCTTCAGAACACAAGATCGGAGGAGAGAACCAACTCCACAGAGTTCTCTGACCTCCACACAGAAGCTTCCTTCCCCCTGCACATAGCACATATACAATTATAAATATAATTTCACTTTTTTGTTTTTGTTTGTTTTCTGAGATAAGGTTTCTCTGTGTAACGGGCTGACTGTCTTGGAACTCTCTGTAGACCACAGATGTCTCTGCCTCCTGAGTGCTGTGATTAAGGACATGTGCTGCTACACCCTGCACAATTTAACTTTGAACAAAAATGATATGTATTGAGAACTGAGTATGTAGCTAATGGGCGTTGTGGGATATTTGTACACTGAGAAAAGATACTGCTGTGATTGGTGTAATAAAAAGTCAAACGGCCAATAGCTAGGCAGGAGAGATAGGTGAGACTTCCAGGCAGAGAGAGGAAGAGGATAGCTGAGGTGCTCAAATGATGTAATGGAGAGGCAGAACAAGGTGGAAGAGAAGTAAAAGCCACGTGATAGCTGGGAGGTGGTAGCGTGAGGTGAGGCAGAGACAGGCTGGTCTTTGTGAGTTCAAGGCCAACCTGGTTTACCAGAGCTAGTTTCAGGATAGCCAGGGCTGTTACACAGAGAAACCCTGTCTTGAAAAACCAAAAGAAAAAAAAAGAAGAAGAAGAAGAAAGAAAAAAAGCCATGTGATAGAACGTAAATTAATATAAATGGGATAATTAAGTTATAAGAGCTAGTGGGAGCCGGGCGGTGGTGGTGAACGCCTTTAATCCTAGTACTCAGAGAGGTAGAGACAGGCATATTTCTTTGAGTTTGAGGCCAGCCTGGTCTACAGAGTGAGTTCCATCACAGCCAGAGATACACAGAGAAACCCTGTCTTGAACCACTCTGCCCCTCCCCACAAAAACAGAAGAGCTAGTGGGACAAGTTTAAGCTAAGGCCAGCTTTCATAGTTAATAATAAGTCTTCATGTCATAATTTGTCAGCTGGTGGCCCAAGAAAAAATCTGCCCACAGTGGGACATGTGATGAGCATGTATGAAGCCTTGGGTTCTATCCCTAGCACCTCTTCCAACCCAACCTTCAAAAAGATTTAATTTCTTTATTTTGTGTGTGTGTGTGTGTGTGTCATGAGCTGGGGGACCTCAGCTCCAGGTTCTTTTCCGAGTAATTACTATGCGGACTCTGTGCAGTTTATCCCAGAGAGTGATGAGTAACCAGACCAAGCAAGAGAATTGTCTTTATAATGATTCTTTACTAGCAACTTCAATATCCAATACATCAATGGGGTTTACAATCTTAATAGGCATGGGGGTTTGATGTTGGGTAACATACAAGCAATTCAATATCACAATTATTAATCCTACTAATATCCGATACATAAAACCAATTCATAATCTAACTTATCTATTACCTATAAAACACTTCTTAACTTAATACAACTTATCTATTACCTATAAAACACTTCTTTAACTCAACACAACTTATCACTTAACATTTCCTAATCCTATCAATTATCCATAAGATATCCCTTAATATTTCATATACTAAACATATGTATTAACTCATCTATGCTCTTCTCTTAACACTTCATACCTGCATTAAATAGCATCATACGACCTGGTATTCTTCAGCTTAAAAAGGACTTTTCAGATTTCTTCAGGCTGGACGCCTGACCGCACTGGGGGCTTGACCACGAGGCTCGACTCTTGACCCCGTAGTCTGCGTTGGGGAGATAAGGCGCTTGATGTCTTGTTCTCAGGCTGGTCTCCGGTGCTGGATCAACTCTTGACTGCGTAGTCTGTGGCCTGGTCTCAGAAGGCAAGGAGTTCTGCCCGTGCTCGGAATGCAGGGCCTTGGACTCTGCTTTTCGGGTGACAGAGTCTCAGGAGGCAAGGTTTTAGTTCTCTACTCTCAAGATAGCAAAGCATTCTGTCTGCTACCAAGTCAGGAGGTGAAGCTTTGCTCTCGGGATGGCAAAGCATTAAATGTTTAGGCAAGGCATTCAATATTTTTGCTTTTCAGGAGGCAGGCTTGGAGGATCTCTCTCTCTATGAGGCCTGGTACCTGGGCCATCTTTGAAGAGTGAGAATACCTGCCCTGCTTCTGCCCTCTCTTTTTATGCCAGTTTGAAACTGCCCCTTGTCCAGTTCTTCTGATAACCAGATGTCCTGGGTTATCAGTATCAACTGACCACAGAAGGGTGGGGGGGTCCTTCTCGTGTGGCAAGGCTACTTTTGATACCAAGGTTACTGGATGCGGCCTCCCCATCTGGCAGGGCCAGATGGGTGTGGCGGCCTTCAAGCGGGCGAAGTGTTCTCTTAATATTTCATGTTAGTAATTTTCCACTTCACAGTTTTTTTATTTTCTATTTTCTATATTATACTTATCCTATATACTATAGCTTTCCTACTTCACCTACACTACAGACTCCTCTCTTTCTACTTGTTCAGAGGGATCTGTTTGCATGCTCATTACAGTGTGTGTGTGTGAGAGAGAGAGAGAGCACTTATTGCCTCTAACTGAGCATCTACATTTTAAAGTTAAAACCTAATTGACTTTTTCCATTCTTATAAAGAAATGAAAGATGGTCTTTGTTCTGAGTTTTCCCCGATGGTAAAGACCCCTCAGGTTTTTCAGAAATTATCCTGAATACCAAAGCTGGAACCGGTGGCCTACCTTGACATTCTGAAATCCTCTGCGGTGCAGAACCAGGCCACCTTGAAATGCTGGTGTTGTTTGGTTTTACAGAAAAGAACAAAAGTAAAGGAAGTCCATCTTCAAAATGTGGTCAGACAACACTGTGCCTTTAGAGCAGGGGAAGGGGTCAGCGCAGCAGCGCCAGGGGTAGCAACCACATAGCGTGGCCTCTGAGTCAGTTACTCCCAGGCTCAGTGTTTGCTTCTGTGACTCATCTGGGTCAAGCAGAGGGCAGGATATGGGGAGCTGGTGCTGGAGGAAATGGCATGTGGTTATTAATTCACTTTTTTAAAATTATTATTGATTTTATGTACTTAAATGCATAGTTTATCTTTAAAATTGCAATAATCCGGGCTGGAGAGACGGCTGTGATTAAGAGCATGGGCTGCTGCTCTTCCAGAGGACCCGGCTCTGACTCCCAGCGCCCACGGGGGAGCTCACCAATGTCTATAAACCCAGAAACAGAGGCTCTGAGGCACTCTGGCCTCTGCAGATACCAGGCATGCCCGTGATAGACAGACAGACATGCAGGCAAAACAGCCATACACAACAAATAAATAAACAGATCTTTAAATAAAAAAAGAAAATTTCAAATAACTTTAACAATAGGACATGAGGCTTTTTCATTTATTGAACAGATGAAGTGGTTAAAATGAACCACATGTTATAGTTCACTTAGAATTTTATGAAATATTCATGATACTTATAATCATTTACAACTATAATCTCAAGCCAGGGAGTAGCTCATGCCCATAATACCAACACTTTGGAGACTGAGGCAGGAGGATTGTAATGAGTGAAAGCTAGCCTGAACTACAGTGAGATCCTATCTCAAAAACCCTCTAATCTCAGGAGGAATGAATACTAGATGTGCAGTAGACCATGTACATAGCATGCATATCCAACATCATCTTCCTAGGCAACTAATGAGTTTCAGGGTTTACTCTGATCAAAGGAGCTACTATTGAGGCTAGGGATGTAGGGGTGTAGCTCAGTGACAAAGTGCTTGTCTCAAATACACAGAAACTGGGTTTGATCCCCAATGTCACACATACATACACACATACACACAAATAAATAAAACTGATTTTTAAAAGAAAGTTTTAAATCAATAGTTTCTTTCATTTCCCTTAATTACAATCTCCTTAGTAATTTCAGTACATCTTTACTTTGTTTGGATATTTAGTATTTATTGAGAAAACTTGTAATGGAAAAAAAGTCATTACCAAGCATTCATTTATAGCTTGTTAATTAGCAATACTGTTAATGATTAACAATTGTTAATTAACAACATAATATTCTTTTCATTTTTTTGTTTGTTTTTGTTTTTGAGACAGGGTTTCTCTGTGGGACGATTCTGGCTGCCCTGAAACTCACTTTGTAGATTTCAGGCTGGCCTTGAACTCAGGGCTCCACCTGCCTCTGCCTCCTGAGTGCTGGGATTACAGGTGTGCACTCCCACCATCTGGCTAGCAATATAGTATTTTAAAACATAGTAGTTATATATGAGGCATGATCAGTCTTCTGCTTATAGACAGAGCATATTACATATTGTTCTTTTGGTTACAATAATAGAAATAGGATCGGTCAGAATAAATTACAAGTAGGCAAGCGCAGTGGTACTTTCCTGAGACTGAGGCGGGGGATCGTCTGTTTGAGGCCTGCCTGGTCTACATAATGAGTCTCAGGTCAACCTGGGCTATGTGACAAGCTCTGACTCTTGGGGTATAGCTTGGTGATAGAGCATGTTCATAGTATGCATAAGACCTTGGGTTTCACACACCCCAAAACAAAATAAAAAGTCTCTAAGTTAAGAGTTGCACACCAAACCTTAGGAATGGAAGGTCATGGCTATGTTGAAAGCCATGAAGTTGTCCTAGCTCCTGAACTCTCAGTTTAACAGATTCCCTTAGGCTGAGAACCCATTGACTCAACTCAAGGAAGTTATTCATCTGAAACCAGTCCAGGCCAGAGGAGCGGTACACAGGATCCCATGTGACTGCTGGAGGCCAGCCCAGGATCCCATTTAGGTTCAGTGTCTACATTTGTTCGTTTGTTTATTTATTTATTAGTCTTCCTGAATATGTCCCTCTGAGTAGGGACTCAAAACTGTCCAGGGCTGGCTCAAACTGACATTTCCAAAACTTGGGATCCCCTATCTCCTGTCCTGACACTTGTTCCTCTTTTGCCCTTTCTGCATATGTGGTCAAATTAAAGGGAGAATACCATTTCACTTTATGTGGTAGAAAACTGTATGGTGTTGAAATTTCCTTCTGAGATATAAAAATGTCAGAGAGACGGAGCAACTGATCAGGCGTTTTTAAAAGTAGTAAGAAAATAAAATAGAGGAATAACTTAGGGGTAAAATCTGAACTGAATGTAGATAGCACCATCTCATAAGCTGGATAGGATAAAGGGGCAAAAAGGGGAGTGCTTGAGGACACAGCTGTCTGGCTGCTCCCCCACATCCAGCCACAATAGGCTGGAATCATGAGCAGACTAAACCGGTTTGTGTCAGCTGTTTTGCTATAGTGATGGAAAGCCCATCTAAAACAGAAGACAACATGCTATTCCTCCTGAACTGGCATTTCTATGGCGAGCCCAAATCACCAATCCTCCAATATTAGATGTGTAGTGAATACCATAGATGCCTTGCCCAGATTCTCTTGACCTGCATGCATGCGATCCTGATATCTGTTCAGAGTGCTGGCTCCTAATGGCTCAGACCTACTCTCTTCTTTTGAAACTACCTTCAATCAAACGTGGGTCAACTCACCCAGAAGGTTACATCTTCTGACCAAGAGATCTTTGTGTTCAAAACATCAAAACTTGGTACCTGTGGTGGCACACAGTGTCCCAGAAGACACTAGGGAGAATTGCTACAAGTTCAAGAACTGCTTGATCTAATAGTGATAGCCAGGCCAGTCAGGGCTACACATGAGACCTTGTATCAAGAAACGAAAATGTGACATTTGCACACACACATGAGGGCACACAAATAAGTAAGTGTAATTTAAAAATCCAAACAAAAACAGGGAGAGAGAAGGGAGTGAGAGAGGGTACGGAGGTTGATGTGATCACAGTGCATTATATACAAGTATGATACTGCAAAAAATAAAAGCAAACAAGAGTAGAAACATCTGGACTTTTTCCTGTGGACCCCACTGGATTACTTTGCTAGAGATACCATAGCAAAATGCCAGAGTCTGGGTTGTTTAAACAGATGAAGTAGGTTTGTGGGTGCCATGGATGTGTGTTGAGGTCAGAGGAAAACTTCTGGGAGTCCTTCTCCTTCCACCCCGTGGGTTTCAGGGCTTGAACTCGGATGCTCGGATCTGGAGGCAAATGCCTTTCCCTGCTGAGTCAACTACCAGTCTGATTACACAGTTGTTGTTAAGATTTATTTTGTGCATTCAAGTGTTTTACCTGCATATATGTTTGTGTACCTGGTGCCTGCAGAAGAGGTCAGAAGAAGGCAGTGGGTTCCCTGGAATTAGAGGTGTAGGTCATGAGTGTTGGGAATGGAACCTGGGTCATTGGCAAGAGCAGATGTGTTCTTAACCACTGAGCCTTCTTGGCATCCCCTGAATACAGTTGTAATGACTTGGAGTGGACTCTTAAACTCCGGACAAACACTGATCTCAGAGCTTCGTGCTGCCTAGGAACACCTGCTGGCAGAAGTGCTGCTTCAGCCAGCTGCCCCTTCTGATGTTCCATGATTAGCAAACCAAGGCTGCTGCGTGGTTGCTGTCACATCTGTGGTATCTTCCTGTGATGATGCTCAAGATTAGATGGGACAGTTCATTTGTCGTTCAAATTAGGAATAAGCAAGCAAACACTATATGCATGTCTGGCTTCATCTAAATTCTTGCTATATTTGACATGATATCAGTTCTTACAAGCTAAATGCCATCAGTCACGAGAAGAAAGTAGGGCAAGTTTTATGCTATTTAATGAAAGCTGGAATAGAATCAAATCTTATCTGGAAAAGAGAAAAAAATAGGGTTTTATCAAACTTCCATTCAAGATAGATTAAGATTCAAAACAAAGCAAAACAAAAAATATAAACTCTCAGCTCAAAGATAAAACTTTCAAAAACTGATAAGCTCTTGCCAGCAAGGCTGGGAACAGGCTGTCCTGGCATCTGGGTATAATGCATACATCTATTTATACCACATGCATCTGCATGTATCTATATACAATGCACACATCTATATATAAAGCCAACATGGAAAAACTATAATTTACACCTTAGAGTTTTTTACAAAATGAATTTTAATCTGGGTTTGCATGTCTTTTTTTCTTTTATTTTTAAAAACATGCTTTATTTTATGTATAGAATACAATTTACATATTAAATAACACCCGTAGTTGTGACTGATGACTCCTCAAGTAACCATACAGAAACTTATTATTAAGTATAAATGCTCAGCCACTAGCTTAGGTTTGTTACTAACTAGCACTTTCAACTCAAATTAACCCATATTTCTTATCTATGCTCTACCAGGTGGTGGTACCTTTTTTCAGCATGGCATATTCATCTCCTGTTTTCTATGCATCTGGCTGGTGACTCCACCCTTCTTCATCCCCACACTCTAGTTTTTGTCTGCAAGTGCTACCTAACTTCTGTTAGCCTTACTATTGGCCATTTAGCCCTTTGTTAAACCAGTGAATATAAGTTGTACACTTACATTCACGCTGTACAAAAAGATTGCTCCACAGCAAACACCATAGTGGAATGATTTATTATTGTTTTAAATAGAAGAAAAAGGGGAGATTTTAAGATTACCATGTTGCGGGAGAATTGTCTGTATTCTGTCAATCATATTTTAAATAAACGCTGATTGGCCAGGCAGGAAGTATAGGTGGGACAACCAGACAGGAAGTAGAGGTGGGGAAATGAGAACAAAAGTATTCTGGGAAGAAGGAAGCTCTTTCCCCAGTCCTGCCCAGACCACGGAAGAAGCAGGATGTGACCTGCCCCACTAAGAAAGGTACTGAGCCATGTTGCTAACATAGATAAGGATAATGGGTTAATATATGTTACAAGAGTTAATAAGAAGGCTGAGCTAATGGGCCAATCAGTTTATAATCTTATGGAGATCTCTGTGTGATTTTCTTTGGGATTTACCGGCTGTGGGAACTGGGCAGGACAGAAACCCCCGACAAGCCAGCCCTCATGTTATATTACCAGACATCCTCTTGCAGAAAAAAATATTTTTAAAAATATCTAAGTGGGTCAGTGTGACAAGTGCATTCAGTGGCTAGCGGTGTGTAATGCCCTCCACACTGATAACTGGTGGAATTAAAAAGAAAGCTCATTGTTTGAAACCACTGCCTCAAAGCTATAACACATGTTGGGGTATTTTGGAATGCCAAGTGGATGAATCTTGAAAGTGTATTATTAAGCAAGGTGACCCCAAACTCGGAAGAAAAAAAAACTAAAACAAAAAGTCCCACGTTCTCCCAGCCTGAAGATTCTGACCTGTAATTTGTACGTGTGTGTATATAAAGAGCTGTTGAGCTTAGGTAAAGTCTAGAATTTAGTAAGGAGACCTGAGAAGACGTCAAGAGAAGGAGCGAGTGTAGGCAAAGGCTCCATGAGTCATGAGAGAGGGTATAAAGCTACCCCACTCCCAGTTCCAACTCCTTCATGGTTGGTTTTGTTTTGTTTTGCTTTTCATGGTAGATAATGTGAATTCAACTTTGTGTGTATTAAAGTGTCAAGAACCAGTTTTGCATTCCAAAAGAATCCAACATGTACTATTCTTTCGGGGTAGTGATTGTGAACATTGGCCCAGGTTGGCCTCGAACTCTCTATGTAGCTGATGATGACTTTGAACTGCTGACCCCCTGCCTCTGTCTCCAGAGTACTGAGGTTACAGGCATGCAGCCCCATGTCTAGCTTTGTCTTTCAGCCTTTTATTCCCTCTCAGTTTTTTTATTCCAAAAATGAACAGAGCTATTCTTTTCTGCTACATGAAATCACTTTTGTAACATTAAATTATGATACAAATACTAAAGAAGAAATAAAACAGTATAAAATATCTTACCAGGAATTATCAATAATAATTGTTAGTCCAGAGAAGGAACCTCTTCAGCTAGTACATGTCCCAGCAGCCCCTGGGCTTTCCCAGGCAAAAATATGGGCTGCTTCTCAGCAGGAAAAATGAATGTTGGAACTGTCATGCTGTGCAATGCAGGTGGTGGGTAGTCATTGGCTGACTCCAACATTTGCCCCTTGACTCTACACTGCTGGCTGGAAACACATACATAGCTGCCTTTGGCTTCTGAACAGGAAGAACTTTGCAGAACCTGATGAGAGCATCATCAGAATAAAAGCACCAAAAGTCCTTGTTCAAAACCAGCATGCTGTGGGACAA
The DNA here is from genome assembly GCA_004026605.1 of Ondatra zibethicus. Classification (NCBI taxonomy): domain Eukaryota; kingdom Metazoa; phylum Chordata; class Mammalia; order Rodentia; family Cricetidae; genus Ondatra; species Ondatra zibethicus. Next base: position 31,869 of record PVIU01010840.1, on the reverse strand, counting down.
TGGTCTTTTATCCTGCCACTTGTATTATTTTTAATAAAATGCTTGTGGCCAGTAGCCAGGCAGGAAGTATATGTGGGGCGATGGCAACCAGGCAGGAAGTATAGGCGGGGCAACGAGAATTCTGGGAAGAGGGAAGTTTCAGTCTGCAGTCATTACCCAGAGAGAGAGAGAGGAGGCCAAACACAGAGCACTCAAGACGTGACTGCCTTGCTGAAAAAGGTACCAAGCCACGTGGCTAGCATAGACATGAATAATGGGCCAATATAAGATATAAGAATGAGTTAATAAGAAACCTGAGCTAATAGGTCAATCAGTTTATAATTAATGTAGACCTCTGTGTATTTCTTTGGGACTAAACAGCTGCAGGACCTGGTGGGACAGAAACCTCAGTCAACAAATGACACCAACGTGGACAGCTAAATCCACTTACAGCCTGAGAGAGCTTGGGAAGCTATTCTAGATAGAAAAGAATAGAGTTAAGCATGGCTTCTTGATAGCAGCACTTTCTCGGGTGGGCTCTGCTTGCTAGAGGCAAGCGCTCTCATTTAAGAGAAGCTTCCTAACTCAGCTTTAGCTGCAAAACCTTGCAGTTTTTTAAAGAGGTCCTGCCATGAAACATTTAAATGGTATTGATGAAAAGCTGACTGCATACTTTTTGATGGTGGCAGGAACCTTGAAACACCATAGAGTTGTGGCAATAAATGTGGCTCCCACCAGTACCTCTACCATGAGGTTAGACTCTCAGAAAAGAGCTAAGGAATGAATGGGCTGGATCCAACCATTAATCTTAGCCATATCACTTAGCAAATTAAAGACTCATGTGGTCAGAAAAAGAGAAATATATAGTAAAGATAGATTCAAAAATGAAGAAAATCTCTAAATGGTTTGCTGTGTGTTTAAAAATATATGTAGGCTTGGGAGAAAAAAAACATGATAAAGTCCTTAAAAGAAAAAAGAAAAAATAGAGTAGTTGATGTGGTGGCACACACCTTTAATCCCAACACTTGGGAGCAGAGGCAGGCGGATCTCTGTGAGTTCAAGGACAACCTGGTCTACAGAGTGAGTTCCAGGACAGCCAAAGATACACAGAGAAACCCTGTCTCAAAAGGTCAAAAATTAAAAATAAAAATAAAAGAAATAGAGGTTAAAATAAAGCCACGTAAAGATGAAAAATACACAGAGAGTCTGGATACTGTATTTTATTGGATTGTCTTTAAATTGTTTGATGACTGAGAAAGGAGCAAAAGCTGCTAAAAGACATTTGATTATAAATGCTGCTGGATAATCCAACATATATATTTTGAAAATGCTTTGACTTTAAAATTTAAGTCAAAAGATATGTAACTTTGGAGAAGAGGTTTCGCTTTTGTTTGCACAGGAAACGAGGGACTGTGGATTCATTCGGCATTAAGAAAAATCAGGTTTGACCAAGGAAGACCCCTCCTGAGAAATCTCCGATAGGAAGAATGGCCCAGATGTCTGAGTTCTACATCCAGAACAGTTTCAAGACTGCTAGCTGAGATGATCAAGCCTCACAGAATTTTCCAGTCAGGACTTGACCATAATTCTAAGTTTTCTTTAGGTCCCCATAACATTATTAGTGCCCCCAGTCAGCAGGAAGTAGCCTAGAAAACTACGCCCACATTCCCAAAAATGGATTATAGATGTTTGTCTTTATTTAGAATGTTGGTTACAAGTTGTTATGGATAATAGTCAGTAGAAAAGCTAAACAAAGGAGATTCAATTCAAAGTTCTTGTTTAAAAAAAGTGTGGGGGGAGCACCGTGGGCCCCGCCGCCTCCCACCCTGCCGCTTCAGTCGCTGCCGCCTCCCTGGGGCCCTCCGTGTCTGCGGGGGGGGGGGGGGGGGGCGGCTCCCGGAGGAGCAACTGAGCGCGGGGCCCCGGGGCGGCGCAGGGTGTGGCCATGGCGGATGGTGCGGGAGCAGGCACGGCGGGCCAGGCCTCCGGACCGGCGGCTCAAGTGGGACAGGGGGCCCGGTCAACCCCGCTTGGCTGCCTCCAGGAGACCCGCAGCTCATTGCTCTCATAGTGGAGCAGCTCAAGAGCCGCGGCCTATTTGACAGCTTCCGCCGGGACTGCCTGGCTGAAGTGGACACCAAGCCAGCTTACCAGAACCTGAGGCAGAAAGTGGATAATTTTGTGTCAACACACCTGGACAAACAGGAATGGAATCCTGCAATGAACAAGAACCAGTTGTGAAATGGGCTGAGGCAGAGCGTGGTTCAGTCAGGCATGTTGGAAGCAGGAGTGGACAGGATCATTTCTCAGGTGGTGGACCCCAAACTAAATCACATCTTCAGGCCACAAATAGAGCGAGCAATCCATGAGTTCCTGGCAGCCCAGAAAAAAGAAGCTGTGCCAGCTCCTCCTCCGGAACCTGAAAGCCAGGATCCTCCAGCGCCATCCCAAGATACTTCCTAAGGATATGCCTGATACCTTTGGAAAACTCCATTTAATGAAGAAATGAAATGGATTCCAGTTTCATACGAGTATAACTTTAGTCGACCATGTCACTATTAATGTCAAGATTTTGACCTTGACTCGGGTGGTGTCCATATTGGATGGACAGCAAGTTTGGTGGTGGGACACTATCCACACTTCCTCATGAATTGTGCCACCTTTGGCCAGCTTGTCCAGGGGTCTGACCCCAGTATAGACACTACAGAGGTTTAAGCACTACGTGACTTGGGCTATCCTGATCAGACCTTTATACTTGAACCTGGACACTGCATGTGGATGTTAGTGCTTGTGCAGGAGCCAGGCTGGGGCTAGCCGGTCAGGACAGCAAAGGGCCATGGGAGCAGCTGTCTGACCGTGGGTTTCAATATTGTTGCTAGAGTTATAGGCTGGGATGCGCAGCAGTTAGCGTCAGTAGCCGTAGGTTATTGTGACCTTCCTGTACTTGGGGATTTTAGTGGTTCCCTTCCTCTTATCAGAGGTAACTTGGAGCCGTGGAGTGAGTGAGGAAACCGAGACAAGGAAAGCCCCGCCGCCTCCGTCCTGGCGTCTCCCTACCACAGGGCGGTCACTCTGGCTGTGGCGCTCAGTTCTCACGTTTGTGTTTTCAGAACCCGTTAGTAATAAATAGCAGACGTTTTGCAATAAAGTCATTTGATGATCTTTCCCTAAAGCCTCAAAAAAAAAAAAGTGGGGGAGTGCTATGGGACAATGGTCTTTTATCCTGACACTTGTATTATTTTTAATAAAATGCTGATTGGCCAGTAGCCAGGCAGGAAGTGTAGGCGGAGCAATGAGAATTCTGGGAAGTTTCAGTCTGCAGTTGTCACCCAGAGAGAGAGGAAGCAAGATAGCAAGATGTGACTGCCTCGCCTAAAAAAGGTACCAAGCCACGTGGCTAGCACAGACAAGAATAATGGGCTAATATAAGGTATAAGAAAGAGTAAATAAGAAGCCTGAGCTAATAGGCCAATCAGTTTATAATTAATGTAGCCCTCTGTGTATTTCTTTGGAACTGTAGGACAGCAACCTTGGTCAACATGGGCAAGTTCCCATCTATGCATGTCCTGTGCCATTAGATAGGGTTAATGAGCAGGGCGGTGGTGGCGCATGCCTTTAATCCCAGCATTTGGGAGGCAGAGGCAGGTGGATCTTTGTCAGTTTGAGGTCATCCTGGTTTACAGAGCGAGTGAGTGCCAGGACAGGCTCCAAAGTTACAGGAGAAACCCTGTCTCAAAAAACAAAAACAAACAAACAAAAGGTAGGGATAATGTCCACAGGGGAAACTTTTTATTTATTTTTTTTGGGGGGGCTATTTTGATGATTAGGTACTCACATAATGTTAAGGATATAAATTGGGCTGGGCAGTGGTGGTGCATGCCTTTAATCCCAGCACTCAGGTGGTAAAGGCAGGCAGAACTCTGTGAGTTTGAGGCCTGGTTTACAGAGTGAAGTTCAGGACATCTTGGGCTACACAGAGAAACCCTGTCTCAAAAAACAAAAACAAAAAAACAAAGAAAAAAAGAATGTAAATCGGTACAATATCATGGAAGAAAATAAATGTACAACCACAAATATATTTTTCTTTTCTCTTTCTTTGCTTTTCTGTCATTGCCACCCACCCTGTTCTCTACTTTCTTTTTCTCTGAAGATATGTGTTATATGAAATCCAAGTATGATAGTACATACCTGTAATCTTTGCACTCGTGAGATCAACACAAAAGAATCGCAGTTCAAGCCCAACCTTGGCTACATAGCAAATTTGAGTCTACTTTAGAATCTTATCTAAAAAAAAAAACAAAAAAAAAACATAACAAAAACAAAGAAACCAGAGAGAAAGGCAAAACAGAACATCCGAGAATAAAAGAGATGAGACCATCGTAGAGTAAGAGAGATGCTATAATAACTCATTCTGATGCCCTCAGCAGTTATAAAGAAAATGATGAAGAAGGCTGGAGACATAGCTCATGGTAGAGTACTTGCCTAGCATGTTCAAGGCCCTGGGTTTAATCCTTAGCATCGCAGAAAACTATGGTGGGATGATGTGTTCCCTCAGCCAGCACTTAAACAGCTCTGTCTCCATACAGTCTCCACTATAAACACTAGCGTGTTTCATTCAATCCACCTACCTACCCAATAGGGAGATGCTCAAAGGATGGGAGAACTGAGGCACGGAGAGGATGAGCAGTTTGCCCAAAGTCACAGAGATGGATGATCTCTGAAATAGGACTTGAACCCTAGGAGAGTGACTCCAGAGTTTAAAGTCTTTAGAGATGTGTGTTGCCTTTCACAGATGTAAAAAAACCATAGCCCCAGTGCTAGGAATGCAGACATGAAGCTCTGGGTTCTGTGGCTAGCACTGCATAAACCAGATGTGGTGTTGCATGCATGTAACTCCAGCACTTGAAAGATTAACAGAAGGGCTAAGGTCATCTTCTGCTACACAATGAGTTGAGGTCTTCCTGGGCTACATGGGACCCTGTGCCCAAAAAGAGTCAAACAAGAACAGCAAAACCCCATATATATATATATAGAGAGAGAGAGAATAGTAATAACTGCTTAGAGGGCCTCGGTGCAGATTTGTAGCGGAAAACTTGCCCAGCACCTTAGATTCTAGCTTCCCAAATGCACAATAATAATTGCCATAGATAATTCTGGATCTGAGTACACACACACATGCACTCATGTGTACTTAATTAGTTTGTCATTGCTTTCGGGCAGGGTCTTATGTAGCCCAGATAGATCTCAACTTCACTATGCGTCTGAGGATGACTTTGGCTTTCTGATCATCCTTCCTTCACCTCTCAAGTACCCTGTATAGCTGGAAGCTTTTCTGTGTCCTGCCTGGTCCCACAGTTGCTTATAAAATAATCACTCAGAGGCTTAATATTAATTATAATTGTTTGGCCAATGGCTCAGGCTTATTACTAGCTAGCTCTTACATTTAAATGAACCCATTATATTAGTTTATATTTTACCACAAAGCTCATGGCTTGTTACCTCACATCTTGCTTTTCTAGCGGCAGCTGTCATTGCTTTCAACTCTGCCTTCTTTCTCCCTGTCTTCAGTTTGACTTTCTTGCCTTCCTATGTTCTGCCCTGATATAAGCCAATGGAGCTTTATTCATCAACCAATAAAAGCAACACATTCTCAGTGTACAGAAGAACAACCCATATAAGCCCTGCTTTTCACTATTGTTGTTTTTAGTGTGTGTGTGTGTGTACATGTGAATGCATGTGTGGATGGCAGAAGTCAATGCCCTATTTCCATCTTATTTTAAAGACAGGATCTCTCCGCGAGCTCACATTTTGGCCAGATTGACTGGCCAGCAAGCCTCCAGGATCCAACTGTTTCTGTCCCAGCAATGCTGGGGTTACAGGCATGCACTGCCACATCCCACTTTTTTTTTCTTAACACGGGTTCTGGCCATCTGAACTCAGGTCCTCGTGCTTGCACAGCGAACCCTTTACCCAGTGGGCATCTCTCCACTCCGTCATTCCGTAACCCAGCTTGACCCCGTTGATCTCCTGCCTCAGTCTTCTGAACTCAGGGTTTGACAATGAGCAGAAGTCAGAGACATTTGAAGGATAAGGACTGAATGTGTAGCTGTAGTTGCTGGGGCGAAGAGGGAGGAAAGAAATGTGGGCATCCTTAGAGAGCCCAGAAAGGCCCCTGATGGTTAGCCAGCAAGGAGACGGAACCTTGGTCCTACCCTCTAAAAGATGATAATTCTATTAGCAAGAACTTGCTGAGAAGAGCTCTAGGGGAGGGCTCTAGGTGTCAACAGAGGACCCACCCCTTGTGAGACTGAGCACTGAGCTCAGTTAAGCCCACTGAAACTTCTGAGCTCCGAGACCGAGGATACACACAGCTGTGGCTCCCATCATCTCTGTATGTACTAATCTGTGGAACACTGCTGCAGTGTTAATACTGCTGCAGAGCCGGGCTGGAGATGGCTCAGTGATTAAGAGCATTGCCTGCTCTTCAAAAGGTCCTGAGTTCAATTCCCGACAACCATCTGTAATGAGGTCTGGTACCCTCTTCTAGACTGCAGACATACACATAGACAGAATATTGTATACATAATAAATAAATAAATAGAGCTTTCCTGAAAAAAAAATACTTCTGCAGAGGAAGACACTGTGGCTCACAGAACTTAACTGGTCAGATTAGGTAGATTAGCAGCAAGAAGCAGGTAAGGTTGGATTTGACGTAGATAGACATTCCTGCCTACATTGCTTGCAGATGATGAAAGAGAAATAAAGCACTCCCTGACTGAGAAAGGGGTGACTCAGATTCCTAAGTATTTTTAGACTTCAACATAAAGCTATCCTGCACAATAGCTTGGTTTTCTGCAAGGATGGGGATCTGTGGGAGTGGCCATGTTGGCTTGTTAAGGCGCGTGACTAGTCTCCTTTTTAACTAAAGCACAAAGTGACTGGTCGGCTACACTTGAGAAGCTGGATGGATGTAGGTAGATCAGCAGCAAGAAGCAGTTAGGGAAACAAATGGCTGGTCTTATTTACACACGAAAACACATACCACAGAGACCTGTCAGTTTGAAAAGGGAGGAGCTGTTGCAGAGTTTGTCAGAGTTTGTCAACCCCAGCTTGACCGGCCCACTGTGATCTTTCCTCCTTTCTCCTTAGGGCCCTCCACTTCCTCCCCCTCCCCGTCACAGGGCCTACCTGCTCTCTGTGAGTAGCCAAGCCTTACTAACCCTAGCGTGGAAGGAACTAAAGTTCTTCCTGCCTTCAAATCTCTCCTCAAGAGGCACTTACTTTTTGTAAGGTGTGGAGTATGTATGTAGCCTGGGAATAGTACTCGCCCTCTGTCTTTAGCGCCTCGCCCTATTTTCCATGTGTGTGGGGGTTGGGGAGGGTGGTGCAAATGTGACCACCCACCCATGAGTGCCCTGACGCTGGCATCATCCCCCCTCCCTTCTATCCTCCACCGGAGTTTGTGAGACAGCTTCTCTCACTGAATCGAGAGCTCACCACTTTGACTAGACTGGCTGGCCAGTGAGCCCCAGATCGTAGGGTCTCCCCACCCTGGCACTGGCGTTGCAGGTGCTTTGTAGATGGGTGGGTCCTTTCTTTACTCACTGGGCTGTCGCCCCAGCCCTATCTTTTTTTTTTTTTTTTTTTTTTGAATTACAATACTAAGGGCTGGATGCCTGCAGACAGTGCTCTGCTGCTGAGCTACATTCCCAGCTCCCTGCTTAAGTTTCTTCCCTAACACCTTGACAGCCTGATATGCTTACGTGCAAAATTGTACAGAGGCTAGGCGCTGTAGCTCAGAGGCAGAGCCTAGCTTTCGGCATGTGTAAGACCCCCAGGCTCCATCCCCAGCACCAAAAGATACATGTGTGTTATCAGTTAGGAGAGCAGAGAGACTCTGTGTGCATGTGTGTATGTATTTGTGTGTGGGGGGGTGGCTGGGCAGGTGCGCGTAGGCACACATGCACACATGCAGGTACTTTTTTGAAAGTGGACCTCGTTCGGTTCCCTTAGACTTTTTCTTTTTTTAAGTTTTATTTCTCCCCCTGCCCCGCCAAGATTTATTTTTAAGTGCATTGATGTTTTGCCTACATGTATGTTTGTGCAAGAGTGTCAGATCCCCTGGAACTGGAGTTACAGACAGTTGTGAGCTGCCATGTAGGTGCTGGGGACTGAACCTGGGTCCTCTAGAAGAGCAGTCAATCCTCTTAACCGCTGAGCCATATATATATGCATTCATTATCAGTCAGGACAGAAGAGAGACTCTGTGTGTGTTTGTGTGGGGGGTGAGGGGGGTGAGCAGGTGTGCACTGGCACACACGCGTGCGCACGCCCACACACACAGGCTTTTTTGATAGTGGACCTTGTTATGCTCCCTTTTGTTTGTTTGGGTTTTGTTTGTTTGTTTGTTTTTTATTTTGTTTCTCTGTAGCTTTGGAGCCTATTCTGGAACTAGCTCTTGAAGACCAGGCTGGCCTTGAACTCAGAGTTCCACCTCCCTCTGCCTCCCGAGTGCTAGGATTAAAGGCACGTGCCACCACCACCTGGCTATGTTTCCTTTTGATCACAGCCTCCTGTCAGGGGCTCAAGAGATCTTCCTGCCTCAGGCACTGCCACCACACCCACCTTTCCTGGGTTTTAGACCTCGTTGTTGTACCTCCGAGTCCAGAACAATTCACAGCTCACAGTAGGGGCTTGGGATACACCGAATGAAGGAATGACTCAGAAACAAACAAACAAACAAAAAGCTTTTGTTTCTCTTCAAACAATTCAGTTTGAGCCTAGCAGTGGTGGCGCATGCCTTTAATCCCAGGACTCGGGAGGCAGAGGCAGGAGGATCTCTGGGAGTTCAAGACCAGCCTGGGCTACAAGAGCTAGTTCCAGGACAGGCTCCAAAGCCACAGAGAAACCCTGTCTTGAAAAACAAAAAAAAAAAAAAAAAAAAAAAAAAACCAACGAAAAAACACACAATTCAGTTTGAGCTGTCCTGCCCCACTCCCTTCCTTTTTTTTTTTTTTTTTTGATAGCATTTGCTAACCCTTCCAAAATAGAAATGCTCCTTTGCTTGCATTCATTTTAAAAACTCAGATGAACAATGTTAGATTCTGGAGACAGCATGGTAAAGGAATGAAGTCTCTTTTTGCCTTTAGCAGTCACATGACAGAGAGGGGAGAGGTTCAGCTTATCTTCCTGGGGGCGTGGGATGATGAGTAGACCTGCATAAAGCGGCTGGAGCAGGTAGGGCTGGAAATTTCTTCTGTCTCCAGTCCTCTGAGACTAGAACTCAGGTGGTAAGGGAATCAGGAAATATTTTGACTGTATTAAATGTACACTAGGTGTGTATATCTATGAAAGTCCTGTAAACATACCCTTACCCCAGACAAAATCTCCTTATGTCCCTCTGAGGTCAGATCTCGGCTCTCGAAGGGTCTGGGTAGGAGTGAGGTTGGCTGACACTGGCTGGGATTTGTGCATCCTTATTTAGCTTCTCCTCTTTTAAGACCGGGCTCCACCTGTTCTTCAATAGGGTGAGGCTTAAGACTAAAATACTGGTTTCAAAAATATTTTCAGAGCACTTTTTTTACAAATTTGACTTCTTTATTGATTCTTTGGGAGTTTTACATCATGAACCCCAATTCTACTCACCTCTGGGTCCCACCATATCCTCCCCTCATTTCTGCAGCACCCCTTCATAAAAGAACATTTTTAAATAATCAAAATAAAACAAAAAAAGCAAGCAAACAAACAAATAAAACAAGAACAAAAGAAACCAAAAAGAGCCAAACCTTTTTGCTCCCCCCCAACACTTCTTCCTTCTTCTGGGTGGCATTTGAAGCCCTGTGTGTCACATATTATACCCTTTTGTTCAATCTGCTTTACTAGCAAGTGTTCATGGCAATGAGTCATGGGTCTGGTTCAAGGGTTCTGGTTTCTGGTACACCATCATCCCTAGGTCCTCATCGGAACTCCTCTGGGACATCCTTTGGCAGACGGGAGTCATGGAAATCCTCCGGGTTTTATTCCACAGGACCAGTCCCTTCGCAAGCTCCAGCAGGTCCTAGATGGGGTAGATGTTAGGGAGGGCTTGGGTGGTAGCTGAGCTGGTCAGCTCGGGGCCCTGGAGCCACCCGCCTCAGGTGAAGGTGCAGAATCAGCTCCCCTAGGCCCAAGCCCTCAGGGTCAGTTCACCTTCATCTGTGGTGAGGGTGGGGCCGTCTCTCCTGTTGCAGGGTCCAGCTCTCCTGTGAGGGTCAGGGCCAGCTCTCTTGCTGCAGTATCCAGCGAGGGGTAAGGCCAGCTTTCCCTGGGCCAGTGAAGAGTGGGGCCGGCTAAGCATTGCCTTCTGATTTCATCCCGCATGGTTCCTATGGTCCCCTGAGGTGATACAACCACAGATATCAACACAGACCCTGCTGCAGCTGTACCTTGCACCCAATCATGGCCCTCAGCAGCAGCATCCTGGCTCCAGGTGGAAGCACTGGCCACTCAGGTCGGGATGGTTCTGACAGCAACATGGCCCTTGGACACCACTAAGGCCTCAGGTTGCGGCCCCAACGCCGGCCTTCTATGTGACCTTGGTTGGCAATATAGGACTTGGACTTTAGCACAGACCCCAGCTGTGGTAGGACCCAGACACGGTCCTTGGCAGCAGCTGGTCTGGATGTCACCACTGCCCCAGGTGTCAGGTGACTCAGATCGGCTTGGGTCCCAGTGGTAATGTGACCCTCAGACACCAACGTGGCCCCAGACCTGGGGCATCTGCACAGTCTTCAATAGTAACAGGAGTCTCCGATATCAACACAGACCCTGACTGCAGTAGGACCACATGTTGTAATTGGCTGGCCTGCCCTGTCACCTGGGTACCCTGTCCCTTTAAGAGACAAGCTCCATCTCCCCTTCTGCCCCACTTTCATAACCCCTTACCCTTACAGCATTCTTAATACCCACTAAATAAACTCTATACCCAAACTCTCTCTGCACAGTGTATCTGTCTGTCTCCTAACCGTCACAGCCTTGGGTCACCTGCCATGGCCCCTCATGGGACCGGCCTTAGGTCACCCACATCATGAATGACTACCACAGACCCAGATATGGCCCTCAACTGCAGTTCCGGCCTGGACATCGCCATGGCATCGGATAGCAGCGTAGGACACTCAGATCTGCATGGCCCTAGCTGCATCATGGCCCTTGGGCACTAACCTGGACACAGGTGGTTGATCAGACCCTGGGCATCCTCACCTGGCTGTTATAGGGACAGAGACCCAGACATGATCCTCGGCAGCAGCCTGAGCCCAGATGACACCATGGCCTGAGGTGGCTGCAAAAGCTACTCGGATGTGTATGGCCCCTGTTACAGCCTGGCCCCCAGACTCCAACAAGGCCACAGGCTGCAGCCCAGACCCTGGGCCTCCATGTGGGCCCTAAAGGCAACCTGGGCCACAGACTTCAACACAGACTCCAGCTGCAGCTAGACCGTGGACCCAGTCATGGCCCCAGGCCTCAGCTCAGCTCAGTCGCTATCCTGGCTCCAAGTAGACGCTGGGCACTCAGTTCAGCGCACTTTCTATATACTGTCTGCTGGGAACACACCTCCTACATTCAAAGAGATCATAAACTAAAAAATAAAATAAATCCAGATCAGCAAGGTATTGTGATATAATAAAAATACAAATTAGGTATGGTGGCACATGCCTGTAAGCCTAGCCCTTAGGAGGTGAGGCAGGATTGCAATGAGTTTGAAGTCAGGTTTGGCTACATAGTGAGTTCCAGGCCAGCTAGGGCAACAGCTGAGACCTTGTCTCGAAGGAAGGAAGGAAGGGAATGAGGGAGGTAGAGAAGGAGACTTGTATTTGTTGTTGTTTTAAAATTTATCGACTTATTTTTTTACATGTGTTGGTGTTTGCCTGCTTGTATGTCAGTGTTGGAGTGTCAGATCCCCTGGAACTGGAGTTACAGACAGTTGTGAGTTGCCGTGTGGGTGCTGGGGATTGAACCCAGGTCCTCTGGAAGAGCAGCCAGTGCTCTTCACCGCTGAGCCATCTCTCCAGCCCCAGAAAGGAGATTTGTAATCCTAGTGTGGAGAAGGTAGAAGCATGAGAACTGTGAGTTTAAGGCCACTTTGGGCTATAAAACAAAACTCTGTCTAAACAAAATGAAGAAGAGAGGAGAGACCAAGCTGGAGGTGTGGGGGGGGAGGAAGATGGGTGGGACTCATAGGCAGGGGCTGTAGCTCCGTGGTAGACTGCTTGCATAGGTGTTCAAGGCTCCAGGTTTGACCTCTAATGCTGCAAGAAACAAAAGAAGGAAGGAACCCTGCAGCCAGACATGGTGGAACACTCCTGCAGTAGGGCACTCAGGAGGGGGAAGCAGAAGGATCATAAATTGGACGGTAACCTGTGCCGCATAATGCATACCTTAGGGTTTCTATTGCTGTGAAGAGACACCATGACTATGCAACTGTTATAAAGGGAAACATGCAGTTGGAACTGGCTTACAGTTTAAAGTTTTATTCTGCTGTTACGGCAGGAAACACAGCAGCATGCAGGCAGACATGGTGCTGGAGAAGGAGACAAGAGTTCTGCATCTGGGTAGGCAGGCAGTAGGAAGGGAGAGAGAACTTCTGGTCCTGGTTTGAGCTTCTGAAACCTCAAAGTCCACCCCTAGTGACGCACTTCCTACAACAAGGCCACACCTCCTAATAGTGCCTCTCCCTATGAGCCTATGGGGGCCACCACAGGGCATTTCAGGACAGTCTGGGCTTTATGATGAGACCCTGTCTCAGCAAGACAAGAAAACAAGCTACAACAAGAACAGACAGGCCAACAAAAGTAAGCCAAAGGGAATCCCCACACATCAGGGGTCAGAAGTGTTCTTCCTGTGAGACGCGAAAAGATGTTTTTCTTTCAACTAGTAATAAGTGCTAAAGGAGGAAATAGAAGACCGTGAAAGCACAGAGGGTAGGAAATGCAGAGTGAACCATTACCAGAGAAGACCTTCCTGAAGCGTTTCAAACTGGTCCTTAGACGATGAGACAAAGGCACCTATGGACAGACCAGTCCCGGCAAAGGGAAGAGTGAGTATGGATGGCTATTAAGATCTCTGGATAGGAAAGGTCAGGGTACTGCAGCTCCTGGCAAAGAGAACTGTGCATGAGGTCGGGGGGTAGCTACTGAGGAGGCAGGTGAGCACACACACAAAATAAATAGGAAAAAAACCAAAACAATAAGCAAGTCTGGCGGTGGTGGCACACGCCTTTATTCCCAGCACTCAGGAGGCAGAGGCAGGCAGATCTCTGTGAGTCTGAGTCCGGCCTGATCTACACAGAGAAATCCTGTCTTGAAAAATTAAAAGAAGATGGCAAAGAAGTAGTCATGGCGGTGTTGGAGCAACAGATAATCCCTAAGGGCATGCCCTCCAGGACCCATTCTTATCAATTCGGCTCCACCTTCTAAATTTCCAGTTCACAGAGACCTGGATCTGCCCAACCTCAGATTGACCTCTGAACCTGCTGTAGCGGACTAAGGCTTCTGCGTGGGAGCCCTGGAGAACGGTCCCCATCCAAACCCTAACGCTGGTGTTCAGAGCACTTCGAAGCAACTAATTAATTTTCATAAGGATTGTTCTCAGTTGTTAATTGCCTGAATCACATTTTACAGGCACTGGGGAAGAGCAGGTGCCCGTAATTTGCCTAAAGCCGTAGTAAATTGTCGAACTAACAGCAGCACCAATTAATTCCTGGAGTCTCGTGCTCTGCCGGTCTTTAAAGGAGTATTTACTTATTATGTATATGTGTGTGTTTGTGTGCACCACACACGTGCAGGTGGTCTTGGAGGGTAGAGGGTGTTAGCTCCCCTGGAACTGGGGTCATGGGTTGTTGTGAGCTGTATGATGTGTGTGCTGGGGACTGAACTTAAGTCCTCTGCAGGAGCAGGCAGTGCTCTTAACCACTGAGCCATCTCTCTAGCTCATCCCACCTGCCACCCCCACCTTTTTTGAGACAAAAAAAAATGTCATTATGGAGTCCTGGCTAGCTGGAACTCATGGATATCTGACCGCGCTGTCTCCTTAATACTGGGAATAGTGGTGTGTGCTAGCACACTGGGTTTTTGGTGGTGGTGGTGGTAATGGTGGTGGTGATTTTTAAATGAGATAGGGTCTCTTTGTAGCTCAGGCTATCTCTGAACTCACCATCTTCCGGTCCTCTGGAAGAGCAGAGCCATCTCTTCAATCCGCAAACCTCCAATTGTATTTTAAACTAGCTATGTCTCTCTTACAGTAATTCAAACAATGAAGCACACTGGAAAAAGCACAGGAGCTGGCAAGATGGCTCATAAGGCAAGGCTGATGACCTCAGTTTGAACCCCCAATGCATGTAAAAGTGGAAGGAGAGAATTGACTCCACAAAGTTGTCTCCCTGACTTCTGTATAAATCCTGATGTGTGCATACCTGTATTCTCTCTCTCTCTCTCTCACACACACACACACACAATTTAAAACATAAAAATTTTGAAATATAAATTTTTATTTTAAATAAATATTTATTTTATTATATACATATATGTTTGCATGTTTGTTTAAATAATATATATAAAGGCCAGGCATAGAGTTGCATGTCTTTAATGCCTGTATTTCAACACTCAGGAAGCAGAAGCAGGCAGATCTCCATGACTTCAAGACCAGCCTGACCTGCATATCATATTACAGGCCAGTAAAACGTACACAGTGAGACCTCAAAAAAAGTAAAACAAAAAAAGCCGGTTGGTGGCAGCACATGCTTTTAATCTCAGCACTCTGGAGGCAGAGCCCGGTGGATCTCTGTGAGTTCGAGGCCAGCCTGGCCTATTAAGTGAGTTCCAGGACAGTCAGAGTTGTTACACAGAGAAAGCTTGTCTCAAAAAACCAAACCAAACCAAAACAAAAAAAGCAAAATTTAAAAAAAAAAAAGAAACATATATAGGATTCTGGGCATAGTACACACCTTTAATCCCAGAATTTGGGAGGAGGAGGCAGGAGGATCTCTGTGAGTCTGAGGCTAATCTGGTCTACAGAGTGAGTTCCAGGACAGCCAGGCTACATAGGAAGATCCTATCTCAAAAAATAAAGATAAAAATAAATAGGAGCCGAACAGATGGTTTAGCAGTTAAGAATGCATGCTGCTTCTCCCAGAGGACCTGAGTTCAGTTCCCAACACCCACGTCCTGTTGCTCACAACTACCTATAGCTCCAGCTCATGTGCAAACACACACACACACACACACACACACACACACACACACACACGGAGGGGGAATTAAAAATATACATAAATAAAACAAAAGGACATTGAAAGCTGGCTAATCAGTAAGAAATATTTCATAGGACAGACATAAGTCTGGGATATCATATAGAGGTTTGCTTATGCCAAAAGAACCTTTCTATATTCTAATCTTACTAGCAATAAGAAATGTGAACTAAGTAATCAATATAAATAATATCATTAATAAGTGTCCTACTTACTTTTCTGTTGTCATGACAGCTCACCATTACCAAGGCTACTTAGTTTAACTTGGGACGCATGATTCAAGAAGGTTAGCCACCATGACCGTCCTGATGAGGAGCATGACAGCAGGCAGGCATGGCGATGGAGCAGTAGCTTAGCTTAGAGCTTACATCTAGATTCACAAACAGGAAGCAGAGAGCTAAAAGGCATGGGCCTTTTTTTTTTTTTTATCTTTTTCAAGACAGCATTTCTCTGTAACAGTTCTAACTGTCCTGGAACTCACTCTGTAGACCAGGCTGACCTCAAACACACAGAGATCCGCCTGCCTCTGTCTCCCAAGTGCCGGGATTAAAGATGTGTGTGCCACCACGCCCAACTGAGCATGGGCTTTGTAAACCTCAAAGCCTACCCTCAGTGACCTGCCTCCTCCAACAAGGTCACATCTTCTAATGCTTCCTAAATAATTCCACCAACTAAGGACCAAAGATTCAAATGTGTGAGTCTATGGAAGCCGCTCTCATTTAAACCATCACAATGAGATAGTGACGACTAGCTTATTATCTTAGTTATTCTTCTGTTGCTATGATAAGACACCATGATCAAGGCAATTTCACAAAGAAAGTATTTAATTGAGCTTACCATTCTAGAAAGTTAAAGTCTGTGATGGCAGAAAAATGGCGTGGCAACAGGCAGCTGGAGAAGCATCTCAGAGCTCACATCTTGATCCAGGTACACAAGGTAGAGAGAGACACACACTGGGAATAGCATGAGTCTTTTGAAATCTCAAAGCCCTTCCCTAGTAACACACCTCCTCCAATAAGACCACACCTCCTAATCCTTCCCAAACAGTTCTACCATCAGGAGACCCAATATTCAAACATAAGAGTCTATGAGGGCCAGTCTCATTCAAACTACCATACTTATCCCCAAATGATGTCCCCAAACTCAATTCTCACTTGCTTGACTGGTACTTCTGCCAGGTGCATTTCAGTCTAGTGATAAGCACCAGACACCCTAACTGTGAGACTTCTATAAAACAATGGAGCCAGGTGGTGGTGGCGCCTGCCTTTAATCCCAGCACTTGGGAGTCAGAGGCAGGAGGACCTCTGTGAGTTTGAGGCTAACCTGGTCTGTAAGAGCCAGTTCTAGGACAGGCTCCAAAGCTACAGAGAAACCCTGTCTTGAAAAAACAAAACAAAAACCAAAAAAACCCCACAATGGGCTGTTGAATATCGTGGTTATGAAGCCAATGAACAGGCTGATGCAATAGCTAAATACAGTGTAAGAACCAGATGTGGGATCATGGGCAGTAGCAGAAACTGATGAAAATCAAATAAAGTTTATAGTTCACCTTAATAAACTTGCATCTGTTGACTTTCTGGCTTTTATCATCAAACTCTAGTTATATAAAATGTAGACATTAGGGAAGGACAGCTAAAGAGGACTATTTGATCAGGTTTTCTGAATTTTTGCTTCTCCAGTTGCTTAAAGGAGATGAGCGAGGGTAGAAGGGGTCGAGAGAGAGTGATGAGCTGAATATGGTCAAAACACATTCTATACATGCATGACAATGTCATGATGAAAGCTGTTATTACTGCTGCTGTCATTGTTGTTATCATTTTGAAACACATCTTGCTCTGTAGCCCAGACAGACCTTGAAATTTCAATCATCCTACCTCAGCCTCCCAAGTAACAGCAGCCAGGCCCAGCTTTTGGTTTGACACAGGTCTTGACCTGTAACCCAAGCACTATCTCGACAGATGTGTGTGTCCAGATCGAATCAAGCCAAGCATGGATTCCTTAGGCCCTAGGTAACCATGGTGGTCTGCTGAGCAGTTCAAGTCCCCCCAGTGCCTTGGGTGTATGAAAAGGCACATGAGACTTCGGCTTGCTGGGCTCACTACCTTTGCCCCAGAAACCTGGGGAGAAAAGACTCCTTTTCCAAGCCAGGGCTCAGTTCTCTGTTTCAGGAGTGTTTCTTTGTTCTCTAAACAAAAATAGAGGCAAACGTGTGCTATACAATCAGCGAGTGTGCAGGGCAGGGACCCCAGCTTCCCTGTCTGGAGGAAACACGCAAACTAAAAGTATTGGTGATTCAACTCAATGAGAGAAGCAGAAAACACATTAACCAGCGCGACTGGGCTGGGGGGCAGGGAGGGGGAGACGAGAGGTCAATTCATAAAGTCTGATTCATTTGAAAAGGAAAGTCACATGCTACAAGATTGGGATTTGTGCTCGCTGTGCTGAGCTGAAGTCCGGAGCATTTGTCGTCTCAGGGGTGACTAAGCCATTATTTCACCCCGAGCACAAAGAGCTCTTGCTTCGCATGCCCCTCACTGTAATTAACTCTCGCAAGCAGAAGATGAAGAATTGAACCTGAGAGGTCTTTGGCTACCGGCCAAGCACTCGAAGTTATTTATTTTATTTGGGCTAAGGAAATAGAGAAGAAGGCTGTGTCTAGAGAAGGAGGCATCTACTTCGTGGCTCAGTTGCAGCGACTGCAGTGCAATGAGATAATTGTGTTTTTCTGTTGGAGGGCAAAGGGGAGTTGCATTCAAGAGCCCTGTAGGGCTGGCACATGCCGTCTTAGCTGGTAGTGTGCTGGTACAGCTTGGAGAGGATGGAAAAGCTGGTTTTGTATTGTTTGTGGACTTCTGTAGTGAAACTATTACTCTGCTCCCGCACATGGCCAATTCTAGGCTCCTCACCCACCACCCTGGCACACCATGTCACGCTATTCCTGTTGTAATGAGGGGCTTGGGCTGCGTTCTCAGTGCCGGGCCCCTTGTGCCATCCGGCTCCCAGTGTGTACCCGAAATAATTACACGGAAACTGTATTCATTGAAATACTGCCTGGCCCATTAGCTCTAGCCTCTTATTGGCTAACTCTCACATATTTGTTTAACCCATTTCTAATAATCTGTGTGTCACCACGAGTCGTGGCTTACTGGGAAAGATTCAGCGTGTCTTCATGGCAGGCGGCTCTCTCTGGCTCTGTCCCCTTCCCAGCATTGTCTTCTCTTTTTCCTGTCTATCTAAGTCCTGCCCTATCAGAAGGCCAAGGCAGATTCTTTATTAACCAATAAAAGCAACCCAAATACAGAAGGACCCTCCTACATATTCCCACCACTAAAATACAATGGAAAACAGATGACTGTGGTATAATAATCGGGGGTGAAAACAATGAACTATTTTCCACTTCATTTTAAATGTAATTTATCAAATTGAAGTTTACATAATTTTATTTTCATAATTACTGTGTTTGATTACCGGCTCATCAAATTCTTGGAAAAGGTAAGAACCAGCTATTCATAGTCTATCAGAGCTAATACCAGCCAGGTATGTCACTAAATAAGTGTATAATTCCAAAGATCAGAATGACAAGTTTGGGGTCCTCCTGGGCTACATAGCAAGCTTCAGGTCACCTGGAAAAAAAAACCAGTGAGACCCAGCGTGTTAGGTGCTCTTCTCAATCCTGTGATAAAATATCAGACAGACAAGAAGGACCAAGGAGGAAGGTTTAGTTCTGCTCACACCTTGTGGGCAGAGCCCATCATGGTGGGACGTGCATGGTGGCAGGGACACAAGGCGGTTGGTCGCATTATTTCTGAAGCTGGGAAGCGGAGGCAGATGAACGCTGGTGTGAAGCAGAGGCAGATGAGCGCTGGTGTGAAGCGGAGGCAGATGAACGCTGGTGTGCAGCTTTCTTTCTCCTTTTCACTCTGTCCCAGGTCCCCAGCCCATAGGATGGTGTCACCCACATGAAGGGTGTGACCTCAGTGCTCAGTTAAACCTCCTGGAAACGCCCTCATAGACATGCCTACAGGGACGTTTCCACTGTGATCTGGCTTCCCTTTGTTGCTGCCGTAAAACACCCACACCAAAAAGTAACGGGAGGGAAGAATAGGTTTATTTGACTTACACTCCGGTCACAGCCCACCACTGAAGGAAGTCAGGGCAGGAATCGGAAGGCACAGCTGCTTGTGATCTCACTGGGTATTATCACTTCAGATCAGGGAATTCATAGCCAAGGAAGCATAGCAGAAACCACGGAGGAACACTGATTGCCAGCTTAATCTCTGGCTTGCTCATGCTCAGTCTCAACTACCTTCCTTTTATAGCCTACAACCACCTGATCCGGGAATGAAGCCACCCGGAGTGGACTGTGTCCTCCCGCATCAATTGGTAAAACAGTTCCCTAAAGACATGCACATAGGCTAACCTGAACTCGGCAATTCTCAATCAAGGCTTTCCTCTCCAGTGACTCTAGGCTGTGAGGATGACAATTAAGGCTAACTAGGACATGAGGTCTCAATCCAGTCAAGAGACAATGAAATTCACCACCATCACCACCACCCCAAAAAAAGATCCAGCACGAGGAGTTCTGGCACATGACCACTGCATAGTCCAGGACAAGAAGCTCAGCAGGAACGCACTTTCACATAGAGCTCAGAGTTGTCATCAAGTGTTGCTTCTTGTGTGACAGTGCTGATTCTAGCCATCCATTATTCTCTTGCCAAAAAGGGAAGGCCATGCCCACTACTCTGTAGGATATCTCCCCCAAGTGTCTGATTTTATAAATGAGGAATGGAAACCTCAGGAGAGCCAACTAATAATAACAGCAATAACAAGTGAGACGTGCCTGCTACGTGCCAGCTGCGGGCACTGACAACAATCAAGCAGATGAGCTATTATTAATATTCTCACTTGTTTTCTTCTTATGTTTATGTGTTTGTGGGTGTGTTTGTGGGTGGAAATGCCCAAGGAGGCCAGAAGAGGGTCTCCTGGAGCTAGAGGTTGTGAACTGATGGACATGGCACTGGGAACTGATGTCTGGTCCTCAGGAAGAGCAGCAAGTGATGAACATGGCACTGGGAACTGATGTCTGGTCCTCAGGAAGAGCAGCAAGTGATGAACATGGTGTTGGGAACTGATGTCTGGTCCTCTGGAAGAGCAGCAAGTGATGAACACTACCTCTTTGGGAGAGAGATGGAAAAGAAAAAGCTCAGACTGGAAGCAGAAGGAAGATCCGCCCACCTTGTGCAGGTGTGTGGGGGGGAGTGGGCAGGGCTTGTCTCTTAAAGGGACAGGACAGACCATTACACTAGACACCCTCTTCTGACCTCCTTGGACAACAATCAAGCATGTGGTATACACACACACACTCTCTCTCTCTCACACACACACATATATGTATATATGGAGGCAAAACACTCAAACACATAAAGTGAAATAAGCAGGTTCCAGGACAGTCAGTATTATTATACAGAGGAAACCCCGTCTAGAAAAAAAAAGGGATAAAAAAGAAAGAGTGAGAGGGATTAGTGATATGGGCCAGGGGTTAGGAGCCCTTAATTTTGCAGACCTGGGTTTGGTTCCCACCACCCATATGACAACTCACAGTTGGTCTAAATTCCAGGGGTCTGACACCCTATTTTGGCTGCCACAGGTACCAGGCATGCATGCAGGCAAATACTCATACATATAAGATAAAAATTTAAAAGCTTAAATTAAAAAAAAATAGTATTTGCCTTTGATCCCATAATTTGGGAGGCAGATCTTCATGAGTTCAAGGTCAGTCTGGTCTACTTAGCAAGTTCCAGGACAGAGAAACCAGAAGGAGAAGGAGGAGGAGGAAAGAAGAAGGTCCAGGCACTACTATCTCTTATATCTTCATTTGCTACAGATTGGGCAGATCGGGTAGTTTCTGCTTAAGAAGGAGGAAATAGAAGGTCAGAAAAAAAAATAGATGGACTGACTGAACCAAAGGCTAAAAGCAGGTGGAAACCGCCTGGAGCTGTTGAAAGTGGGTGGGGCTGCATTCTAGAGGATTCCTACCCTAACCTTGTCTTGTGACTTTCTCTCAGTGAGGTTTGACAGTTGTTTAATAAACAGGGAACTTATCTAAATCTGCCCCAAGGCTATCACAAGCAGAAACTATGGAATCAGTGAGCCTTGCTGTGAATCAGGCTAACCTAACCTCACTGTGATACAGGTTGCATAGATGTGAAACCACCGGGATAGACCAGACATGGTGGCATGTGCCTGTAATCCTAGCTCTAGAGGGCTGAGGCAGGAGGATCACTATGTTCAGAGCCAGATATGGCTATACAGAGAGACTGTTTCAAAAAAAAAAACAAATAGACATAAAACAAAAGAAGAGAAAGAAAGAAAAGAAAGAAGGGAAAAGGAAAAGAAAAACCAAGTCCTGCTGTAGGATGTAGACCACCATCAGCTGAAGACAAACCTGAGGTTTTGCTCTACTTGGGTTTCTTTTTTTTCCCTCCACTGATGGGCATTGAACCCCACCTTGCACATGCCACAAGCTATGGCCCCAGCCAAGCTCTTCGATGTAGTCTACTGTATCCTGCATTATATCCAGTAGGTACATAATAAATGCTTCTTTAAACTAGTTCAGATATTTACTCTAGATCCAAACAAACTGAGGTGTTGGAAAACATTGTATCAATATTCTCTGTCAACTGCAGTAGGCTTTTAGGACTCTCTGTCTCTCTCTCCCCAACCCCTTTTGGTAGTGAAATATACATACTAAAAATTACTGCTGGGAGGTGGTGTTGTAAACCTTTAATCCCAGCACTGGGGAGGCAAAGACAGGCAGATCTCTAAGTTCGAGGCCAGCCTGGTCTACACTGTGAGCTGTAGGACAGCCAGGGCTACACAGAGAAACCCTGTCTTGGGAAAAACAAAAAGTTGCCTAGTGCTGGAGGGGTCACTCAACAATTAAGAGCACTTGCTGCCCCTGCAGAGGACTCATCTTCAGTCCCCAGCCCCCACAGGGTGACTCACAACAGCCTGCAACTCTAGTTCCAGGAGATTTGATGTCCACTTCTTGAACCCAGGGCTGTGTACGTGGTCAGCAAGGATATACTGTACGGAGCTGCATCCTCACCCCATGAAGAAGGAAGGGATTAATAATGGTTAAGGATCTCTCTACCTCTAACTGCCTTGAAAAGTATCAGAGGGTTTTCTCCAATCCAGCCTCCCTCCCTCAGTGTGTCTGCAATCATTTTTTGCTTTAGCATGTAGATATCACATGACATTTGTGTGTCCCAAGATGGAATCTAGGGCCCTGTGAGTGCCAGGCAGGAGCTCTACCACTAAGCTCTAATCCTTAGGGCTTCTGTTGCTTTGATGAAATTCCATGACCAAAAAGTAAGTTGGGAAGGAAAGACTGTATCCTGCTTATACTTCTGCATACTGCCCTGAAGGACGTCAGGGCAGGAACTCAAACATGGCATGGAGGGGTGCTGCTTACTGGCTTGCTCCCCAAGTCTTGCTCAGCCTGCGTTCCTATAGAACCCAGGACCACCAGCCCAGAGGTGTCACCACCCACAATAGTCTGGGCCCTCCCCCATTATTCACTAATTAAAAAATGCTTACAGGCTTGCCTACAGCCCGATCTTACAGAGGCGTTTCCTTCATTGAGGATCCCTTCTCTCACATGGCTTTAGCTGTGTCAGGTTGATATAAAACTCCCTGGCACAGTCCCCTAGTCTAGACCCAGAATTTTTTTTAAAAGGAATCTTAAGAAATTGGAGTAAGTAGGTTGAGAGTAAAAAAATCAACCCAAGGCCCTGGAGTCAGTCCATCCCCAAACCAAATAAGCAAATAAAAATTGGAGTAATCAATGGCAATTGGTTGGCTCAGCAGCCATGCATTGATACCACAGTGAGACCACACCTCCCAGGCTGTCTGGACCACCTGCATGAGCCAGGTTTCCCACTCCCTTATTTTGTTTTCAGACAGGGTCCTCTGTAACCCAGGCTGGCTTCAAACTCACTGTATTTCCTTCACCATGTAGAAACCGGGGAATGAACTCAAGTCATCAGGCTTGGCAGCAGCTGTCTTTACTTGTTGGGTACTGGCTTCCTCGTGTGTGTGTGTGTGTGTTTAATTAAAAAAATTTACATTTTAAAATTTATTTTTACTTTGTGTATGTATCCACCCATGGAGGTCAAAGGACAACTTCTGGGAGTCTGTTCTCTCCTTCTACCGCATGGAGTCTGGTGACGAAACTCAAGCTGTTAGTAGCCTTACTTACACAGCCATCTTGCTGTCCCTTCTTATCTTCTTTAAAGGGACCACCCTGGTCCCTCTGCCCTAACAGTCAATATCTAATTAACAAGGTCAGTTTCCAAAAGGCTGGAAGAAGGCCAAGCATGATGGCTCACACCTCGAATCCCAGCACTCGGGAGGCAGAGGCAGGAGGATTCCTGTGAGTTCCAGGCTAACCAGGGCTGTGCCTCAAAAACTAACTAAAATGGGGTGAGGGCAGAAGGATTCTTTTTCAGCCTTGATGACTCATCAGGACAGTTCACAGCTTCTTTGTTTCTGACCACAGCCCAGATCCCACTGATGGGTAAGTCAGCACATTGCTCGATTCTTTGAAGTTAAACTTGCCAGCCGCTAATCTCTGGGAATGTTCTGATGAGTTTAGCTAGATGGCACTTTCAGTGACAAAACTGTTCAAAGGAATTTCTATATTTTCTCTCTACTCTTTCTCATATATGTGCATCTCTGCTCATAGACAGGGTTTCTCAGTGTAACAGCCCTGGCTGTCCTAGAACTAGCTCTTGTAGACCAGGCTGGCCTCAGACTCACAGAGATCCACCTACCTCTGCCTCCCGAGTGCTGGGATTAAAGGCGTGTGCCACCACCGCCCGCCTACACTTTTTTAGATCCTAAAACATAGACCGTCTATGATGGAAACTGACATCAGTCACCGCCAGCAGCACAGTAGCCTCAAACCATCACGTAGACCTGGTTTAAGCAGTCAAAGAAAATTATACATATTTTCCTTAGTCACTCTCACATTTTGTGGGGAAGAGGGTGAACCCTGGCTGACCTAGACCTCACTGTGTAGATCAAGCTGGCCTCAAACTTGGGACTGATCCTCCCTATAGCTCGGGTAAAGCCAGTGTAGCAGCACACATCTGTAATCCCAGTGGTTTTATGGTGAAATGGGGGCAGAGTTCAAATCCAACTTCAGTTATCTATCAAGTTTGAGGCTAGCCTGCGCTGTATGAGATCCCATTGTGGTGGTAGTGGTCGGGGGGATACATACCAAGATGGAAGAAGCTGCTGCTCTGGTCTTCCTGGTGAACCTTCAAGTTGCTCAGTCTCAATGTCCCCATCTGTAAGAAGGGAATTGCCAAGTGTGATTTACAATGTTGGGGATGAATCTACAGACAGAATGCTAAGAACCCAACTCAGTGCCTGGCACACAAAGTACTCTGGGAAGCCCTGTATCATTAGCTACATCTGGTTTAGAGCCAATGAGATAAATACAAGGATTACATTTTCACTTTAGTTTTTCTTCTAGATCCCAGGCTAGCTGCAAACTTGAATTCCTGATCCTCCTGCCTCTACTTCTGAAGTGCTAAGATTACAGCCATGGGATGCCATGTCCGGTTTATGCAGTGCTGGGGATCGAACCCAGGACAAGCATTTTGCTAACTGTGCTATACCTCCAGCAGCCCTTGTTTGTTTGAGACAGGGTCTCGCTAATCGGTTTTAACATCAGGAGGCCACATAATGTAACCCTTGAAACTGCACAGTCCTACGTCCGAGTAACAAGGCCTCTTTGGAAAATCGCTGCTTTCCAGACAGGACTCTCTCCCACGTTTCTGCTTGGCTCTTAGGACAGCAGTAAGAGGCTTTCTCGTGACACAGCTAAGCCTTCCTGCTTCAGACTTCAGAACCGAAAGTAGGGTAGTGCGTCACCCTCCCTGCCTCTCACTGGGTCTTTCTGGTCCTAACCAAGTGTAGAAGTGCGAGCCATCCTTACCCTGCCCCCACTTCCTCTCTTCTTTTTGGAGATTTCCCAAAAGTTGAGTTAAAAGTCTATTCTTGCGTGCATGTGTGATTCTGGGACAGGAACCCAAGGTCCCAAGCAAGCAAGGTGGGCACTCTCCCACTGAACTATATCCTGCTCTAGACTTGGCTGCGACAACTCCCTCCCCTGCAGCTGTAATGTCTGCCTTCCAACGCGCACGCAAAGGCAGGGCACTTACAAAAGCAAAGGGAGAAAAAACCATGTGCCCAGTGTAGAATTAGGACTTTGGACACATGACCTAAATCAAACCGTGAGAGCTATCACGTGCTTTGTATTGAATTGCATATGAATTATTTTGACCTAGGTTTCATTCCTTATTAGCAGGGAGGTCTGGAATGGGTCATTTAACCTCTCTGTGTCTCTTTATTTTTTTTCATTTGTAGGATAACTACAAGAGCTCAAAGGGTTGATTTGTGGGATAAATGGGTGCCACCTGCTTGTCACATGACAGCCCCTAAATGCCAACCCCCTTTCCCCTTACCTAATTATTTGTGTTGCTACACTCTGCATTATTGCCCCCACAGCCAGCATAGCTGAACTCCGGTCACTTTGCTGGCTTCCCATTTCATATGCTTCAGGCTGTTTGTTCATCTCCATTTCTGCCCAGCAGGGAAGGTCCCCTTTCCTTCTCCAGGCTCTGGAGGCATGGTTTTGTTTGTTTGAAGTCTCCTGTTGCAGGGATGGGCCTATGCCATCCGTTCCTACTGCTGGAAGTCTTCAGAGGGCATCAGGTCTCCGTTGGCAGCAAACATTTAAAACATCCCCAAGGCTGAGTTCAGAAAGTCAGCTGAACCGGGTGTGTGAACCTCCAGCTGCAGCTGCGGCTCCACCAACTGCTTTGGATGCCTCTACAGGACTGCATCCCCCTTGGGGCTATTTACCCAGCCCTCAGCTGATACCAAGTTTGGGTTTTACCACCACCCAGTGATAGAAACTACAAATACAGCAGCTCCCTTTGAGGACTGAAGGCATTTAGATGCCTGAGTCTTATCTACAGTCATTTTCCTACGTGGGCCCACTGGATTTGTGCTAGCCCTCAGGCCTAGCTTCTTTCACACCCTTGCAATTTACTCCCTGGATTCTTGGGCAAAGCAGCCAGGAGACCAGCCCGGCAAGGAAGACCAATAGGTCCCCTCAGATCTTAGGGGCAGGCCCTGTAGGCGGAGCATCAGAGTTCTCCTAACCTCTTCCAGACGTGAGAAGAATGCTCCCCTCCCAGTGGGTCAGGAAGATGGCTTCTGACTGCGTTCTGTGAGCTTAGGGTTACGCAGGAAATCAGTGACGCTTGAGGACTCATTTATTCATTCGTCAAATATTTATTGGGCTTCTACTCTGTATAAAGCATCCTGCTGAGGCTTTGGTTTACAAAGACGAGTAAGTCATAGTTTCTAGTGAGAGTAAAGTCAAACACGCCCACAGACGATTGCAGGTAGAAGGCTGTGCGAAGGCCCAGGACCTCCAGGGGGAGGAAGCCCTCGTGCCAAGGATGGTGGAACTCGACGGGTGGGATATGACGTCACGGAAAAGGCGACGTTTGCAGAACCTTCCAGAAGGAGCTCAGTAAATAAATGACGTTAAGGGCCAAGCCAAGGAGAAAGGGGCTGCTGGTTTGGAATCCTTAGAAGAAGGCCTGGGAACAAGGACTGGAGTGCTGTGGCTCTTTTAGACGGTCCCAGGAAGCAGCAGCTCAGAGTTGCCATTGGGGAGGTGACAGGAGGTCACAGTCACCAGGCTTGAGGAGTCCTTGTAGAGCACGTCTAAAGGTCACCAGGAGGGCAAAGCTGGGTGGGGAGTTGCTCCCAAGGGCACCTCCATTTTGCCTAGGGCAAAAAAAAGCCGCAGGAAGAGCACGTGGGTACGGGTGGCATTTATTTTCTTTTCGTCTTTCTGGGTGTGGAGTGTGTGTGTGTGTGTGTGTGTGTGTGTGTGTGTGTGTGTGTGTGTGTGTGCATACATGTGAGTGGAGGTCAGAGGACACCACGTGTCTTTCTCTAGGCATGTCCACCTTATTTATTTTTAAAGATTTATTTATTTTTTTATGTGTATGTCTGGATGCCTACGTGAGTTTATGTGCACACAGCAAGTGTGTGCCTGTGGAAACCAGAGAGCCCTGGATCCCCTAGACCTGGACTTGAAGGTGGTTGTGGCAGCTGGGAGCTGAGTGCAGGTCCTTGGCAAGAGCAGTTGGTGATGTGAACCAAGAAAACTGTCGCTCCAGCCCTTCACTACCAAGGGACCATTGCTCCTGTCTTCCTTCTGCTTTATCTTTTTGAGGCAGGGTTTCCTTTTGGTTAGATTGATAGTCAGGAAGTGGTTTCAAGACAGGGTTTCTCTGTGTAATGGTCCTGGCTGTCCTGGAACTCGCTGTGTAGACAAGACTGGCCTCCAGCTCATAGCAAATAGTTGTCACTAAGGGATCTATACAGCAGAGTGCCAAGTTCAGAAACACATAGGCTGTGTCTCGGAATGCAGAATGGCACACAGGCCAATACACAAGATGGATCCATTGGCAGCATTTATAAGATACGAATGCGCCGGGCGGTGGTGGCTCATGCCTTTAATCCCAGCACTTGGGAGGCAGGGGCAGACGGATCTCTGTGAGTTCGAGAACAGCCTGGTCTACAAGAGCTAGTTCCAGGACAGGCTCCAAAGCCACAGAGAAACCCTGTCTCGAAAAACAAAAAAACAAAAAAACAAAAAAAAAAAACCAAATGCATTAGAAGTTCAGAAACCTCAGTCTGTGTTTATCCAACCAGAACAATGGCTTATAACTGTGATTTCTGGGTTGTTGTTTTATTTTCTTCCTTGCTTTTACTATTTATTTACTTAGTTATTATTTAAATTTATTATTATTTATATCTATTATTTATTTAATTATTTATTTATAGTGTTTCTTTGTTTTGAGATAGAGTATCACTGTGGAATTCCAACTAGCTTGAAACTCTCTATGTAGACCAGACTTCTCTTGAAGTCACAGAGATCCTCCTGCCTCTGCCTCCCAAGTGATGGGATTAAAAGCATGAGCCACCACCACACTCTGCCTTTTCTTGTTTTGAATTTTAACTTTTTTCTTTTCCTTTTTGAGACAGGCCCTGCTGGTCTTGACCTCACCGTTGTCCTCCTGCCGCCAGAGTGTAGGCATCACAGATAGGAACTATTACTCCTAGCTTGTATTTTAATTTCATCTTCCTGAGCCCAGCGTGCCTTGAAGGGACTAGGGAAGTTGCTGAGAGATAGGTCCGTATTGTACCTGGACTCCCTCCCTGTGCACCTTGAAGGATTATCAGGACGCCAAAGAGTCCTAGATTACCTAGTATATGTGTTTTTTGGAAGTGACCTGGAAAGGTAGGTTTGGCAGGATGCAGAATTTTGTGGCTCCTCCTGTCCCTTAACCCACATAGCACCTTTCTTTCCCCTGTGTAGCTCCAGCAAGCCCTCTGTGGAACTCTGCCTGATGGTCAGCTCCCTGCAAGGCCTTGTGCTGTATGTAGCTCTGGCATCATCGGAGGTGCCTGGACTTTCCCTTTGGCCTTGGCCAACTGAGTGGCCTAGTCCTCTCTCTTCGTAGATGGATAATAGTTGCTCTGGCTGCCAACGAGCAGAAGTTACCCCTGTCATTCAACAACAGGACAGTTTTCTGAAGTGGTTGTGTGGCTTTTCCAGAAACTCCCCATGGAAAAGGAAATATCCTAATGGTAAACAAGGGAAAACAGAAGCATCCAGAGTGCACAAATCCTTCCTAGAATGGAGCTACACACCCAGTGGTTCTAACACAGACCTCAAGGTCACGGGGATCCAGTTAACAGGATTTTCCTGTTGCCAAGTCCATGAATGTTGGGGGCGGGGCAGTGTAATTCACTCCACTCTGTTACTGTAGGCACAACCAAACTTAAATCATTGAATGGCCTTTTTTGGTTTTTTTGTTTTGTTTATACAGACAGGGGTTTCTCAGCCCTTCCTGTCCTGGAACTCACTCTGTAGACCAGGCTGACCTTGAACTCACAGAGATCCACCTGCCTCTGCCTCCCAAGTGCTGGGATTAAGGGTGTTCACCACCACTGCCCAGCTTCATTGAGTAGCTTTACTACAGTGATGTTAGGAAGAGATTCATCTCATCTCATGAAGGATCAAAAATGTCTTCAGGTAAGACGTCTTTCTTAGAAATAACAGAATTCATTTCACAACCAAGGAAAGTGAGTCAGAGTCAGTACTTAAACATGTCACTTAGACCCTCCTTCAGAAGCCTTCCTCAGCGTTCCTTTGGCGTTTAACCCAAGGGTCATTGCTCAGAGATGGAGAGAAACAACTTGATAAGACACTGTCTATACCCCAGGAGGGGCCTTAATCCAGCTCTGTAGAGATACTGCTATTTAATTAACTAGAATCCACGTCGCCAAGGCTACAACAAAGGCATATTCAAATGCATCGTTAAGTCTGGCCTTTTTTTAAACAAGCGGATAGATAGGTAGGTAGGTAGATAGGTAGGTAGGTAGGTAGGTAGGTAGGTAGGTAGACAGACAGACAGACAGACAGATAGCTAGATAGATACGATGCTAAGGATGGGGTTGTAGCTCAGTGTAGAATGCTTTCATAACTCACATGAGGCCCTGGGTTCAATCCCTAGTACCTCCATCAACAAGAATTGCCAATGATTCTTCTTTTATCTTCAGCTTACTCTCCTGGCTCTATTTTTCTTTTAAAAAGTCAACGAAATGATTTGTGCTGTGATGGCTATTCTTTTTTTTTTTTTTTAAGATTTATTTATTATGGGGCTGGAGAGATGGCTCAGAGGTTAAGAGCACCAGCTGCTCTTCCAGAGGTCCTGAGTTCAATTCTCAGCAACCACATGGTGGCTCACAACCATCTATAAGATCTGGTGCCTCTTCTGATGTGTATATGTTAACAGAACATTGTATGCATAATAAATAAATAAATCTTTAAAAAAAAAGATTTATTTATTATGTATACAACATTTTGCCTCCATGTTTGCCCCCATACCAGAGGAGGGCACCAGATCTCATTACAGATGGTTGTGAGCCACCATGTGGTTGCTGCGAATTGAACTCATGTCCTCTGGAAGAGCAGCCAATGTTCTTAACTTCTGAGCCATCTCTCCAGCCCCTCCCCTGGCTCTATTAAGAGCCAGTGTTTACTTCATCTCATACTTAATGAAGTCATGTAAATCCCTGAATTTACTGTAAAAGCAGAAGACACTTGTGGTGCATTGCAGTGTCACGTGCCATCCAGAAAATCTAAGGAGAGAGCTGGGCGGTGGTGGCACATGCCTTGAATCCCAGCACTGGGGAGGCAGAGGCAGGCAGATCTCTGTGAGTTTGAGGCCAGCCTGTTCTACAAAAGCTAGTTCCAGGACAGGCTCCAAAGCTACAGAGAAACCCTGTCTCAAAAAAATTTAAGAAGATTGAGGCCCATTTCCCTTTCTGCTGCTGCTGCAACCTTGGAAATATGCATGCACACCAAGCTGCCATCACATGCAACCAGCTCCCTTAAGAAGGAAAAAGATGCCCATCAAAATCCCAACAAAATTCTTCAAAGACCTTGAAAGAACGGTACTCAACTTCATTTGGAAAAGCAAAAAGCCCAGGATAGCCAAAACAATCCTGGGCAACAAAAGAACATCTGGAGGCATCACATTCCCTGACTTCAAACTATACTACAGAGCTACAGTACTGAAAACAGCCTGGTACTGGCATAAGAACAGACAGGAGGACCAATGGAACTGAATAGAAGACTCAGATATCAATCCACATATCTTCAAACACCTGATATTTGATAAAGAAGCAAAAAATATCAAATGGAAAAAAGAAAGCATATTCAACAAGTGGTGCTGGCATAACTGGATATCAACATGTAGAAAAATGAAAATAGACCCATATCTATCACCATGTACACAACTCAAATCCAAATGGATCAAAGACCTCAATATAAAGCCAGCCACACTGAACCTTATAGAAGAGAAAGTGGGAAGAACACTTGAACGCATTGGCACAGGGAACCACTTCCTAAATAGAACCCCAGCAGCACAGACACTGAGAGAAACAATTAATAAATGGGACTCCAGAAACTGAAAAGCTTCTGTAAAGCAAAGGACACAGTCAACAAGACAAAACAACAGCCTACAGAATGGGAAAAGATCTTCACTAACCCCACATCAGACAGAGGTCTGATCTCCAAAATATACAAGGAACTCAAGAAATTGGACACCAAAAGAACACATAATCCAATAAAAAAAAATGGAGCACAGTCCTAAATAGAGAACTCTCAACAGAGGAATCTAAAATGGCTGAAAAACACTTAAGGAAATGTTCAACATCCTTAGTCATCAGAGAAATGCAAATCAAACAACTCTGAGATTCCATCTTACACCTGTAAGAATGGCCAAGATCAAAAACACTGATGACAACTTATGCTGGAGAGGTTGTGGGGAAAAGGGAACACTTCTGCATTGCTGGTGGGAATGCAAACTGGTACAACCCCTATGGATTGGCGATTTCTCAGAAAATTAGGAAACAACCTTCCTCAAGACCCAGTTATACCA